>FXXK01000174.1:209968-228437 GCA_900184695.1 Betula pendula | reverse complement strand
ATATCCCCTAGTTTCTAACAAATTGATTGATCGGAATTTCCATTTTTAGTATCTAAATTTAGTTTATGGATTTTTGGAGCTAATTTTATGTTTATATATTGAATAGTAGTTTATGGACCTGTTCTTCTTCAATATTTTGAGTAAATTGATATTGTTTATATCAAGCAGTCAATGATTATTTGAAGTTTCTGTGTATCTTTGAAGTGGATTTTGGGGTTTGATATCTGTCAAGTTGTGGCACTAGATAATGATAAAGGTGGGTATTTCTATTTTAATATATGACTTTTTGTAATGCTAAATTTGCTGGAGAAGCCCTTGTTTTTTCTTGGACTTGAAAGGCGCATATAAATAATGCACACACTAGACTGAAAAAGGGTTGGATTAGTAGGCTCATCATTTACCAACTTTGTGATATTAGATATGGTTCTTATCCATTGAGAGGGAAATACTACCATGAAATGACTTTGAGGATCCTCCTTGCCTGTATCGAGGTATTTCTATGTCCTTGAAAAACACGTAGACATTGTTGGAGATTATTTATTTTATTTTCTTGTGTTTTGGACTAGAAACAGAGAGAACCGATATTGGCAATGTATCACCTTAATTTGTTTGCCTAATGTTTTTGTTCAATTCTGAAAACTTAGCAAACTATTTGAGCTGTTCAACTATGTCCTCTTATCTTTTTTTGTTTCCTCTTATTTTGGTTGTCTGTGTTTTTGCATGTATATATTTTTGTTTTAGTTGACCTTATACAAATTTTCCATTCTCTATCGGAGAGCATAAATGTATGGGGGTTAATGTTTGGCATTGCCATTACAAACTATTTATCTTTTCTACAAGTAGGGGTCTAGCACAATATTTGTTAGCTGTCAAGTGCAAGTGAGTGAGTGAGTTTGATTCTTGAGAGTAGCCACTTAATGCAAACTGCTCAAGGTTAGGACTGTATTTAGATCTCCCTCCTAGGCACCCATGTGGGAGGGGATAATAGCCTAAAGTTTTATGTTGGTGGTTAGAATTGTTTATTTTTAGAGAAATGCTAGTCAAAGCTATAAGTCAAGGAATTGTCGTCCTTTTCCAATAATATCATTTCATAATAGGAACATACTTCATTAGTATAAGATGATTAGAATATTCCTCTTCACAGGCAATCTTTTACAGACTCATGTGCATATGTTAAAAAGTATAGGCGGTGCGGGTGATACCTCTGATAGTTGTTGAGCAGGATTTTAATGTGTATAACAGATATAAATCACTTCCCACGCACCCACATGATGGTTGAATGATCAGAATTTCTTCTGTTTTTTGTATCTTAGGATTAGAAATTATTGCATGTCTGTGAGATGGAGGATCATGTATTTGTTTCTTTTTGGTGCACTTTGTATAAAAAAGATTATCATTCTTAACTTCTTGGATATCCATGAAACCCTGCAAACTTTATGCTTAATAAGCACTTTGCAATTTGCTTTAATGTTGTTCCTCCCCTCTCCTCGAACCCCTAATGTAATATACATTTTAGTCATTAAAAAATTGCTTCTGGTCTATGGTTCAACTCATCATTTTCATTTGTTTAGAGAAGCCAAGATTGCACCCACAAGATGTTAGGCTAGAGTTTTGCCAAGAAAACAACTGTAGAGAGATAATGTTTTTCCTTTTGAAATGTGAACAATCAAAAAGACATTAGCACATTAAGGGTTAAAGTGTTTATGATTGTAACTCTTAATTCCCTTAAAATTCTGAAAGTTTCTGCTATGATGTTCTAATTGAGTGTTTAGTGATTTAGTCCTGCCATCACAACTTTCCTTTTAGGTTTGTCTTTGTTTGGCTTGTAGCTTAAGGTTAAGACTAATTAAGTAAGAGAAATGTTTCTCCTTTTTTTGGATGAGAGGCCTTGTTATGTGTAGATATACCTCATTTTGAGAAGTATTTACAATAAGGGAAGAAACTTTTGTCTTTTTTATAAAATAACTTTACTTCTTGTGCAGACAACTCTTGTCAATTTTTTTTGTTTCTTTTTTAATGAATGCAGAGCCATGCAAATCGGTACAAGCGGTATATTGTTCCTGTTCTATTTGTTAAGATGAACTTTTATGTCCGAGTTTTTGTTCGCATATAGACGTAGGTGGCCTGTCTACTTTGAAGTGAATTCAGTTATAGCTGGTAGAATTATGAGGTATAATTTCTAGGATTAGATAGCGCTTTGTTATGATATTAATCGGAAGCGGAACTAATTGGCTGCAGTTCTGCAAGTGAAATGAAAAATACTCCCATTAAGCTGTCTTATTTTTATCAGCGCACTGGTTGTGATTCTTTCCATCGTTAGCCTATTGGGAGGACAATCTCTAAGGTGCATACATCTCGATTTGATATATCATTCACATATTGAAATTTCCAAAATGAAATACAATCAAACCATGGACTTGAAAAAGGGCTACATCAATTCCTATGAATAAGAATTAGCTACTCATGGAGGATATGGAATTCTCTATTAATGAAGAGAAATCCATTCCTTGAGTGTTGTGAGTTGCTGGACAAAATTTCCCAGAACCAAGAACCCTAATTCATGCTTGATAATCAGAAGTTCGACCCCCTTTGGATAAGAGATTTAGCTCCTATTTGAATCCTCATTCCATCCCTAAAAATCACAATCCAATCCCTTAAACTAAGGGATTGAGTTTTCCCAATCCTTCACTCCAGGGATATGGAGTCAAAACCACTATATGAGGGATTCTAGAGCTGATCTCGCACTGACCCATTCTTTTAGGAACATTTCTCTCTCCAAATTAGGTGCAGATCGCAAATCGAATTCTAGTGCGACCGAGTTTCCTCGAGCTAAGTTATGTATTCGCTCGAGCCAAAGAATACGCTCGAGCTAGGTGATGAATTCGCTCGAGCCATTTAAGTGCTTCTACGCTCGAGCCAAGTTGGAACATGCTTGAGCCATTATGACTTCATCAGCATACTTTGAACTCTCTAAGCCAGAAATCCATAATGTAAAGTGCACATTCATCGTAAGACCTAAAAACACTAACAAACACAAAAACATGACAAATATTATATTACAAAATAACTAAGGTTTAATAAATGCAAGTTAAGGGGCTTGAATGCATAATATTCAAGACTTATCAGATATGAAATTGGTGCTTTGTAGCTTAACACTATGTTTGCTTACTTATGGTTGACAATGATCTAATGTGACAACATTAGAGTGCTTAAACTATATTATCTGGAGTAATATAGGAAATTCAAACGGAAAGTTATGAAGGTTACTAAAAAATTTCTTAGGGTGAATTTATCTATTCTAAAGAGCTTTAAGATATTCTGTACTCCTACATAATACATACTCTTATGGTGGCATGGGTTTGGTTGTATTGAGTATACATGTGAGTGTGAAATGGTCAAATCTTACATTGGAAAGATGTCACAATTGTGAATGACTATTATAGCATGGTTGAGTTCAAATCCATATATCTAAGCTTTTGGGTTGAGTGTTGTTCCCAATATGTTATGTTATGGTTTCAATTGGGTTTGTGTTGCCATGAGGGTATATACGCTCTATTTGGTTATTATTATATTTTTTAGGCCATAAAATACTTTACCGTCTCAACTCCAACAACACGTGACCTGCAATATGGTCCAAAGTAACAGTGGGGGTGGTGATGGAGAATTGATATGTACTAGTTTATTGGTATTTTTTTTTCTGAGCAATACAAGGGAAAGGTCTAGAGATAGGAAGAGTTCTGTGGTGGCATTTATAGTTTCAAGTTATATGTGATGTGAACAAACTATTGTTTTCTTTTTCTTTCTGTTATTTTTCCTTTTTTGCCTGCCCAAAGGATAATGTGAAACATCTCATCTTTTATTATAATAACCTGATGTACAGGAACAAAAAGTGGCCTTTTGTTGTAACCTACATTAATTTTATCTTGTTCCCCTGTGAATGTGATAACATTGTTGTTGATGCATCATAAACCAATTTATGTACTAGTTTATTGGTAAAATTTTTTTTTTCTAAGCAATACAAGGGAGCAGTCTAGTTTATTGATAATTTTTGATGTGTTATGACCCATTGGAAGGAAATTTTTCTTTCCTGTTTGCATTTCTGAGACTATTTGGTAGCCACATCCTAAAAACTTGATCATCTAATGGACCATTTTAATTTGAAACAACTGGCATGGTAGTCAAAATGTTCCATCACTTGTTAATGTGTCTATTAAGATCACTTCATGATAGTCAATGAATCACTTTGGTGATGGATCTTGTGCAGGGAAGTGGGGGAAAATGAACATTAACCATGAAATTATCTTTTACCTCCTAGTTTAAGATATATGTATAGCAAAATATTTTTTCTTTAAATTCTTCACTGATCACCCGTGGAAGTTGAACTTTTAGGATTCTTGGGAATTAACCTCCATGTTCTCTGTTGCTATATGCAATCTCTTCATTCTCTTTTCTCTTTTTCTCTGGTTTAATCTTGATGCCAGCTTTACACTCTTCTTTGAACATGGAGTCTTCTTTTTTGTTATATGCTAAGGACATATAAAGTTACTCTTCTTTGAACATACTCGCTGGAGTCTATCATTTAGAGCGATTAAAGTTGAAATTTTCTCACTTATATTTGTGTTTAATGTAGGTACCATAGAAGTTTTTTGGTAGATTAACTGGGAAATAAGATCAAGGGGGAGATTTCGGAAAACAAGTGAGAATGTTATGCAACAATTGAGATGTTGATCATATAATTGTATAGATTTGGCTGTTTGTTTATGTAATTTGGGTTTGTTGTATTCTTAGTAATTATGAGATTTGGTGTATTTGCTGGTTTTTAAGGAAGGTGTCTTTGTGGTTGTTTTGAGTTTTGGTGTAGGATTCTTGTGCTCTGCAGTGTATTTGGTGTATACTCTTTTTGAATGAGTTTTTGTAAAATGATTAATATTTTATTTGATTGGAATACATGTTTGAGCAATGTATACTCTTTTTTAGTGAGTTTTTGTAAAATGATTAATATTTTATTTGATTGGAATACATGTTTTAGCAAATGGTAGATTATGTTTTTTTAATGTGTCATAATTAATTAGTACAAATTAAAACAATTGCAAAAATAAAAAATAAAATAAAATCAGCAACCTCTTAGTGTCCTTGCTGATAACTTATTATTAGCAACGACTCTAAGAGTGGTTGCTGATAATCAGTTATCAGTTATCAGCAACGACCTCTATGTGAGGATTCTTCCCTTATTAGCAATGACATTAGTCTTTATTAGCAACGACTTTTGTCGTTGCTAATAAAGAGTTATCAGCAATGACATCTACATAAGGATTCTTCCCTTATTAGCAACAACATTGGTCTTTATTAACAACGACTTTTGTTGTTGCTGATAAAGAGTTATCAGCAACGACATAAATGTCATTGCTAATGAACATTTGTGACTAACTTACTGCAACGACTTATTAGCAACGACATGTCGCTGCTAAAAGTCATTAGCAACGACTTCTGCACTTTTAGCAACGACAAAATGTCGCTGCTAAAAACCAAATTTCTTATAGTGTATATTGTTGGATTGATGAATGTGTTTTCGTAATCCTATGTGAATGAAGTGTTTCATAGGTATGTTTCTAGGAATTGAAATGGGTATCTATGAGGTTGATGTGCTAAGTTTGGAGAAGTTGATGCTTGAATGATTGTAGTGTTGATGAACTAGTATATATAGTAGAAATATTGAGTAAGATTAATTACTTATAAGAAAACTTTAGTTCATTGAAGGTTGTTGGTGAAAGGATAATAATAGTAGAGAATAAGTGTAATGCTAGAAAAACATATTAATTGTCATAGTGCAATCAACACTATGATTTAATTATGAAGATTAGTTAGGTAAGCATATTATTTATCATAAGTGTTATCAACACTAAGGTTTCAATATGAATAAAAGTTAGGTAAAATATGCACTAAGTAATATCTAAAGGATATTATTTGAGTGTTTATAATCAAAATGTATTATAAACACTAAATATTATTTAAGTGTAAGTGCACTAGTTAGCTAAGGTATTTAAAGGATAATATAAGTGCTTATTATCAAAGTATATCATGAGCACTAATGGATTTAATTAAGTGAAAGTGTTATACCCACTTATGCTTGAATTATGAATTTTATTATATAAAAATCCTTAATGTTGGCTATAAATAGGACCAAACCAAGAGCTTGTCATTCATTCATCTCCATCTTTCTCTCACACATATTAAGTTACTATCTAAAGGAGCTACTTGAAGTGGGAGAGCTAGTTATAATCCTTTTATCCATAGTTATGATATTTCTAGTTATTAGAATTTATATTATGCTTACTATATTATAGTGGAATGTTTTGCATGAAGAGTTTAGGTTTAATGTTATTGGAGCTAAAAATTAGTCATTTGTGTAGGATTGATATGGGATTTTAATTATCAAAGAAATAGTAAGATTGAAGAATGCCATTGATTTATTATTAGAATGAAGATTATAAATTGTTATTATTGAGATTCTATGGATTGTTTTGATGGTCAGTAAGTTGTTGATTTTGGGAGTATTGGCCGTAAGATGAGTAGGTATTTTCAAGGCTTGAGGTATGAAGAATGATTCTAAGTGTAGGTTGGGTTGAAAGTGTTTAATAACATGTTATAGGTTTATAAATGAAAATATAGATGTCATAGGGTTTATGAGTAAACCTTAGACTAATGGTTGTATAGAATTGTAGTGTTTGCAGTGACATGTCTACATTGGTAATCTGCAATGACTTTAAGTATTTATACTTACTGAGATGAGGATATTGAAACCCATAAAATGTTTTATGTTTTAATGTTTAGTAGATGTTTTTATTACTAAACAAAAGAAATGATTTCAAATGAGTTGAAGAAATGATCTCAATGTTAAAGAATCGAACCGATGATATTTTGTGAAAACATATGATTTATGCTTTTGACTATTTTCATGAGATTAATGACTCTTTGATAAGTGATTTATGATGAATTATTGATAGTTTATTGATGATTTATGATTATGGAAGATTTTTTGATATGTTAAGTTTTAGGATGCTTATTGATATTGGTATTGAGAAAAGAACTATGGCAAAAATATTTGCATGATATTTATGAGCATGTCTATGAAAAAAGCATAGAAAATGATATATGGACCTTGCCATAGGGGTCTGTGCTAGCGTGCCCAGAAAATGATTTATGGACCTTGCCATGGAGGTTGGTGTCCGTGTGCCCAGAAAATGATTTTGGACCTTACCGTGGGGGTCTGTGTCCGCGTGCCCAATAAAACCTTGCCATGGGTTTCGTGTCCGTGTGCCCTGTAAAACATTGCCACGGGAGTTTGTGTCCGTATGCCCAGCAGAACCTTGCCACGGAGGTTCATGTCCGTGTGCCCAGTGCATACATAGCATGATGATTTATGAAATGTTTTATGATATGATTTATTGGGCTTATATTAAAACTCAAGATTTATATTCTGCTAACAATTCTATTTTAGAACCTGCTCATGATGCTTTACCATTTAAATAAAGATTCCTTTTACTAATGAACTATATCTTTGGCACTTATGTCTTGGTTGATGATGGGCCCTTGGGTCCATGAGTTTTTAAAAGATTAACCAGTCTAAGAATCAGTTTTAGAAATAAAATAATAAAGAGACATTTTTTCTACAAAAGGGTATAGAGCCAAATATGTGTTAAGCATTAGAACATACTAATGTATGTGGTCCCCATGAAGTATCCTAGTAGAAGGTGATGAATGTATCCTTGAAGATTTTATGGACCAGTTTGGGATTGTATCCTAGTTGACTACATCAGGGGCTCCCCAGTAAGATGGTGTAGCAGGATGAAGGAATAGAACATTCTTTAAAAATAGTAAGAGCAATTATGAGTTAAGTTACTCAGCTTATGTCATTTGGATATGCTTCAGAGATAGCAACATACTTTCTTATTTTGGTCCCATCTAAGTCTATTTCTTAGCCTAGCACATGTGTTGGAAGGACAAGACAGATTAGTTGGAATCCAAAACAAAAGTATGTTTGTTAGATATCCAAAAGGGACAAAAGGGTTGTTAGTTTTATAGTCCTGAGGATAAGAAAGAGTTTGTTTCTACAAATAGTAAGTTTCTTAAAGGAGGACTATGTAAAACACATTTAAACCAGAGAGTGAGGTGGTTCTGGTAGAGATGCTACATATTCAAAGTTTTTTGAAGATGAGGTGGTTGTATTTAGAACACCACAGCTTACTACGAATGAGACACCGAGTACCATCATGCTGCTTCTCAGTGAGAGGATTGTTAGGTAACCTGACAGATTCATGTCAATTAGCAAAAGCCCATGTGGCTATACCTAATAAACTTGAATAAAATCCTAGGACTCTGATGAAATGGTTGTATAATGTGGATGCAGACCATAGGGTCAAGGGCTATGTCAAGTAAGTTGGAATCCATGAATTCCAACTAGGTATGGATTCTTGTAAAGAAACCTATTAGTTGTAAATAGGTATTACAAGAGAAAAGATAAGAGTAGATAAGAAGGTTAAAACCTTCAAGTCAAGATGGTGAAAAAGGTTTTTCTCAGAAAAAAATAAAGGATCTACTATGAGAAAACCTTTCGCCGGTAGCCATGCTTGAATCCATCCGGATACTCTTGTCCATTGCCACTCATTTCACTATGACTTTAGGCAAATAGATGTCAATATAGCCTTTTTAAATGGGCAACTTGACAGGGGCATCTATATGATGCAACTAGACAGATTTATAGCTAAAGGACTAAAGGGTAGGATAGGTAAATTGCAAAGGTCCATTTATGGATTTAAGCAAGCATCCTAGTCGTGGACTATCAAGTCTGATGAACCATGTGTGTACAAGAAGTGTCAAAGGTAAGATAGTAACTGTTTTGGTGTTATGGGTTGATGACATCCTGCTTAATGGAACAATGTGGGAGATTATCAAGGGTAAGGATCTAATTGACTAATCAGTATGATATAAAAGGACTTGGGAAAAGTAAGCTACATCCTAGTGATCAAGCTGTTGCAAGATCAAGGGTGATAGGCTTATCCCAAACTGCAAACATAGATAAGGTCATAGCAATACTAGATTCCAAGAAAGGGTTGCTACCCTTTAGGTATGGAATCACTCTTACTAAGGAGCAGTGTCTTGGACACTTCAAGAGAAAGAGTAGATGAGGTTTGTTCCTTATGCTTCGGCTGTGGGACGCCTCATGTATGCTATACTATGCATTAGACCTAACATATGTTTTGCAGTTAGCATGGTCAACAGATATCAGCTACTGATTAATGAGATTCTGAGTATCAGTCAAATAGTCATTTCTAGAAGTATACCTTAGGGTATATCTTGAAAGAGCTGTTAGTGGAAAAAAAAGTTAAACAGTCATGAATTGCTAAACTCTACTAAGGAGACTGAATAAGTTGCGGGCTAGTAAGGTGGCAAAGGGTTCAGTGTGGCTCAGATAGTTCCTAATAGGACTTGGTGTCAAAGGATAGAGTAGTTTTACTATCATGTTGTTTTACAACAATAGAGCAGAACAGTTGCATTATCCAGGGAACCATGGACCATGAGAACGGGGAATTATATCAAGCACGTATATCATCTCATAAAGAGAGATAGCATCTAGAGAAGATGCAATTGTGGCTAAGGTTTTGGCAAACCTGTTCACTTAGACTTTGGAAGTGGAGATTTTCTAAATCGCAGGGAATGAGAGTCAAATATGTGCCTTAATTGGAATTGAGGGCANTCAATAGAGCAGAACAGTTGCATTATCCAGGGAACCATGGACCATGAGAACGGGGAATTATATCAAGCACGTATATCATCTCATAAAGAGAGATAGCATCTAGAGAAGATGCAATTGTGGCTAAGGTTTTGGCAAACCTGTTCACTTAGACTTTGGAAGTGGAGATTTTCTAAATCGCAGGGAATGAGAGTCAAATATGTGCCTTAATTGGAATTGAGGGCAAGTGGGAGATTGTTGGGGATTATGACTTAAATTCCAAGTTACTTATATGTTGACATTAACATTTTGGTATTTGTTTTATTATGAATGATTATTATTATTGTGACGCCCGAGGAATTCAAATCTCTTAAACATAATATTAAACTAAATGATATATGTTGAAGAGACATTATCATTTAGCTATGATAATGGTTTTAGAGACGTTCATGAAGTTTCAGAGATTTCTAGTCAAAAGTCTTTAGAATCTCTTTAGAAAAGAGTCATCTTCTAGCGACCAATCTTGTAAGTATAAAAAACTAGGTCAAACGAACTCAGTTTTACTCAAAATGAAGCCCATTATGCTTGTATCGAAACCTTCTACGACATAGTAGATTTTCGATAAAATTCAATCCGTTGACCTTTTTAAACATAAAGATGACTATTCATCGCTTACGTGGCACTTTTGATCCGGGCCTTATTTCTAAAATGGAGTTTCACCATTTTGATTTTATATCATAAATTGACTCTATTTAGTATATAACTGGTTTTTACTTTGGTTTGGTGAAATCGGAATTCAATTCTGAGACAAATGACTTTTTGGCCTAAACCCGAGCCTTAAAAACTACTAAATTCCCTAGGTAGGGCCGACTCTTGGCTGATTTGGAAGCCTAGGGTATTGACACTTGGTAGGGGGAGAGGTTGCTGGAAAGAAAGCACAAAAAGCCAAAAAAGTCATAGAAAGATCTTGACTTTTGGTAGATTTTTGGTGACTTGCATGAAAGGATAATTCTCCATTGAACCTAGGCTGGTTTGGACGTGTGTGCTGGCTATCTAGAAGCCTTGGCTTCTCTTATAAAGGTGAGATGAGTCCCCAGCACCGAAATCACTCAGCCCTTGCACCAAAACAGAAAAATCTCTCCATTCATCTCACTCACACCCTCTCACGGCACCTAGGGGGTTTTTTGAGCAAATCTTCTCCAAACTGTCCAGAACTTGTACAAAACCTTACTTGAGGTGTCCATCAGCTAACCCAGTCTTTAGAAGTCATTTTGGAGTCCATTTGAGGTATGAAAGCTTCATCCTCCTCAACTAGCTTCAAAACCGGCTCAATAGAGGGGTGCTGGGGAATTTTTGTCGTTTTTCACAACCTGTTTGCATGGGATGTGTATGATCACTTAGGAGGGTTCTAAAACTATTTTGTATCATGTTTCCATTGATCTTTGGACTTTGGAATCATGAGAAAACACCAAGAACTCATTTTACACCCATTCGGCCTCTATGGAGTATTTTTATGTGATTTTTTGATGCTAACCGGTTTTGATGGCTTCCTTTGCTATTATTTGATGTATCTAACATATATTTGATGTATCTAATATGTGTTTGAAGTATGTTTGATTATTGGTTTAGTTCAAGGATCCTAAAGTGCTCAAAAGTATTAAAAGCGGAAGCAAGCGAAGCTTGTTTTCAAAGGAAAAATGAAAAAGGTTTAAAGGACTTGTAAAATCAACCTATATATTGTTTGTTGGTTGTTATTTTTAATCTTATAGTGGATAACACTCAATCTCATGTCTAAACGTTATGCGGCCCTGTCCTTCGGCGGTATAAGCATGAAGTTGAATAAAAATTACCTATAAGAGATTCTTTCAATACTGTACATATAACTCATAATAAGCCCTTACTAATAGTTGGGACGTTTATGCAGTGTTACTTCTTGTTTGTTTAAATACTCATATCGAATTATGCTCTTACTTCGGTAGGGTATTCGAGTACAACATTTGATGATTTACATTATTGTCAACGGGATCCTTATGGCATGTCCTCACTTATGTAGGATTTCATAAGTTAAATGCTTTGAATAAATTATGGACAATATGTGAGAATACTTCACNCGGTATAAGCATGAAGTTGAATAAAAATTACCTATAAGAGATTCTTTCAATACTGTACATATAACTCATAATAAGCCCTTACTAATAGTTGGGACGTTTATGCAGTGTTACTTCTTGTTTGTTTAAATACTCATATCGAATTATGCTCTTACTTCGGTAGGGTATTCGAGTACAACATTTGATGATTTACATTATTGTCAACGGGATCCTTATGGCATGTCCTCACTTATGTAGGATTTCATAAGTTAAATGCTTTGAATAAATTATGGACAATATGTGAGAATACTCACAAATATGACTTATATATATATATATATGGATAAAATCAAGTAATGAAAATGAAGTGATAGATAATAATAAAGGCTAAAAGCAAGGATCCTGAAGACTGACAAATTATTATTGATTAGTCACTGATGTATGTTATTTATATCCATATTGCTAGGCAGTGGTGGATTACTATTATTCTGCGAAAAAATGGTAAGTATGGATGTACTTACTGGGGCTGACGCTGTTTTCTTTTATATTCAGTATTGTTTTATTCAGATGCATGTATTATAAACTGCTCATACATTACAACTATATATTCTATGAATTGGTAATGATGTGACATTTAGCTGGTCATGTGGCAGGGGAGATGGCTGATCCAGTGGACAAAAAAAAAGGGGTCTTGTCCCAGCTGGTCATGTGGCAGGCGAGATGGCTGATCCAATGGACGAAAAAAAAGGGGTCTTGTCTCAGTTGGTGATGTGGTAGGGGAGATTGCTGATCCAGTTGGCAAGAGCCTTGTCCCTAAACCTGGTAATAAGAAAAGAGACTGGAATGTCGGTTCCAGTGCAAATCAACAATCTGCTAAGTAGGGGAGGTGTAACGTTCGTTAATCCGGGGTTGGCCCATTATGAGCGGAGTATAATTTCATGCTGCATTAAGACTGAATAAAGCCTTCACAACGATGCATGAAAACCCATTCATTATATCTGTCATATGCTTGTTCAATAATTCAATTACCTGTTTATATTGGGATGCAGTAGACTCACTTGTTTGCCTATGTAAATGTGATGATGTCATGTTTACATAGACGGTGATGCAGGACTTGAGACTGAGGGAGGAGAACCCTTTGCTAGTCGGAATGGTGGATTGACTATCCGTTGTTTTTTGTGTTGCTAGTTTCTGGGGAGCTAGCTTAGTTGGTTTATGTTTTGTATTCGTTATAAGGCATTGAGTTAGTTTATACTTTATATTATTGTGTAAGCTTGATGTTGCAACTATATGCCGCCTGTGGCACTCTCTTTTGTTGAGTGTATTTGGCATGCATTCATTTGTAATTATCATATGTTATAATGTTATATGAAACGAGGTATTTCAGTCAGCTCTATTGTGTTATGTGAGTTATTCCTTGGTGTTTTAAAAGAAAAAACTATTCCGCTGCGAGATTAGATCTCTGAAGTAGTAATGTCACGTGAAAACCGAAGGTTTCTGCTTACGGTTTTATTGCATAGAAACGGGGGCGTTACAATTATTCATTGATTAAATAAATGAGCATATGGCATATAATCTTTTATGATTGTCCCCATATAAAAGGTCCAAAGAATACATTGAATATGGTCTATGGGTGTGAGTAAGGTTTTTGTCACATAAGGTCTGAGATCATAACCCTTGTATTTTGAAATTCATTTGTTTGTAGTCATAATGGAATTGGACATTACATTAGTACGATTGTTACACATCAATTGTGTAATTTACCTTAATCAGACGAAGTGTATACTTCGGGTTAATGTGTAGGTGTATAGGGTAGTATACATTGAACGGACCGGAAGTTGTCTTTCTAGAAAAATACTGTCCCTAGGAAAAGACAATAACTCTCAGACTACTTATACTTGTGATTCTAAATCCTGAGAGAAAACGAACTCAGATGCCTAGTGTCTTCACTTTGATACATTGTAGATTGAGGCCCCAAACGTGGGTTAACATTATCTTTGTGTTGGGTGATCACATGTATCATCATGAGAAGAGTTTTGCTCAATAGGGAATCAAAATCCTTTTAAGTGGAAAATGACAAGAAATATCCCATTGAATAAGATTTTATACAGAATTATTTTCAGTCTCTGGCAAGAGCATTTTGGATAGAGAATTCCAAAATAGATTACCTAGTGAATGAAGTATTCATAGGAGAGAGAATAATAAGGATAAGAATCTGGTGCTCAAGGAATAAAAGGTAGAGAATATAGTGTGACAGTATCACAGTTCTAATTTGTCTACAGAGGATTTTCTAGAGGAATCATACTCACCCATAAGTTAGTCAAAGGGAACTTTGTTAATTTAATCAATAATATTTTCTAAAGTTCAGTTACAATTATGTAGTGCTATTAATTGTAATTAAATAGTGACTTGGGATAGTCAGAAACTATTTAGGCCGAAAATATTATTTCCTTCAAGTCCCTCATTAATCTATTATAAATTAACCAAAGACAGACTTTTATTTATTTATCAAGCAGATTATTTTAATTTATTAAAACATGAGCTTATTTATTTATTAAGCAAGTTGTTTTTAATTTATTAAAACATGGGTTTATTTATTTAAGCAGGTTGTTTTAATTTATTAAAACATGGGCTATAGAGAAACATCAATAAATGCAAGGGAGACTGGGCTTTATGATAAAACCCAAGTCCAAGGGAGCAGTGGGAAATGCATGGGCCAGGGAGCTTATCCCTAGCCCATGTGTCAACTATCATTAGTGTGATGGCTAGGGTTTTTTCTAACCCTAGCCGTCGTCCACTATTCTATGTGGGATGCAGTCCCACATTGCTTATTTCAGTCTTTGTTTTCTGCAGTATTGAATATAAATAGAGGTGCCTATAGCTTTAGCAAATCACTCCAAAATAATAATTCTTTAGCCTTTGTTAAGAATTAAAAGTTTTATTGAGTTAATTTTCAAAGGAACAAAGTTTAAGATTTGAAGAGTTATAAAAAGCTCATACTCTTGGTTATTTCTAGTCATTGGGGAGAAGATCTGTTAGTGTTCTTGATGTTCTTGGAGCAGCATGAATTCATTGCTCAAAAGCCAAGGCGTGACCCTAATTTGCAAGTAAGTAATTTTATGTTCTTGCTAGTTTAATTTTAAATAATATTGTTCTTCGCATGTTCTTCTAGAGTTGATATTGGCTAGGGAATTGATTATTTTTCTGCTGCGCAATATCTTTGATTTGCATGTTTATTCTCAATACCCAACTGTTCTTCGAATGGTTTTGTCGTCTTTGTTTTTTATTTTTTTGTAATTTTTCTTTTTTTCTTTTCTCATATTGAACATACGGAAAAAAAAAGGAAAAGAAAAAGAAAAAAAAGGAAAGAAAAAAAGTAATATTTTGCACGGGGATTATGGGGAGTGACACCTGTCCACGCCACCTTTATGGTTTAACTGTCTTTTCACGTGCTAATAAAGTAATATTTTGCATGGGGATTATGGTAATGGGACTTTGATCACTAAAAAGGCACCTGTCCTCGTACGAGCGGTAACCCAAAAACCCCGGTGGGCACCACAAATAAAAGGGCCACGCTTTATTGACAACCATGGCGTGGTTCTTGTGCTGGTTTTTGTTTCTCTTATCAGCGCCATTAATTGCTTGAGTGTCAAACCAAGACCTAATATTAATTGCGTCAGCATTAGGGACACGTGGGCTCAATAACACAAAAAGGTGGGTCCCGTTTATGGGGTTGGGGATTGGTAGGGGTACCGGTTGACCCGGTGGAGAGGCAGCACTCTTATCCAGTAAGAAGGGCTGCTGAGAGCTCCAACTCGGCGATTAAATTTTCATTTGTCTTGAGGTTTGTGCAATGATACCTTAACAATGGGATTCAGTGAATAATTATCAGGACAATCATTGAGTGGATCCACACTGTAGAATGAAAATGGCAGGGCAAGTGATTAAATTGGACTCACTGTCGCGGTCTTTTTGTGTTGTGACAAGATTTACGTCAACATTCAACTGGGATTAGACTTGTTGGACTAGTGTTGTCTTCATACCATACGAGGGTCTTGCCGTACGTGCGAGTTACGGGGAGTTTTCAAAGTCATGCCGGTCAACATACGAGGGTCTTGCCGTGCGAGTTACGGGGAGTTTTCAAAGTCATGCCTAGGCCTGTAAACGAGCCGAGCTCGGGCGAGTAGTGCCTGTGCGAGCTCGGCTCGTTTTCACTCATGACGAGCTCGAGCCGAGCTCGAGCTTGTAACGAGTATCAAAAGCTAGGCTCGAGCTTGGCTCGCCAAAGAAAAATCTTGTGCGAGATCGAGCTCGCACTCGTCCATTAGCCGAGCCGAGTGCCTTATCGAGCACTCAGCTCGGCTCGAGTTTGACTTCATATTTTGCTGATTTAAGTAAAAAAAAAGATTAAAATAAATTAAATAAATACAAAGGAAATGGCCAACTCGACGGTCCACCCAACGCCAACGCTCCTCCTAAGCTGCAGACGACGGCACACGGCAACAACTCCAATCGGTGGCCATTAACGCACCCAGCTCCACCCCTCCAGCGCCCACAAAATAACTGAGAACGGCACATTTGAATGATGTTTTGGGTACGATTGAGAAAAGAAAATGAAGGAGAAGAAATCTCATTTGTATAAGAAAAGAAGATGAAGAAGAAGAAAAGGTGTGCTCGTGATTTGTGAACAAAGAAGAAGAAACTGAAGGAACGACTAACTGACTAAGCATTCTTGAATGAATATGAAAAAGAAAAGGGGTGGGCTTTGGGAAAAGGCATGCTGAATCATGATGTTCTTGGGAAAATAAAAAAATTGGGTTTCCAAGGCACATTGAAAGAGGGGGGGGGGGGGAACGCGTGATAGAAGGAAAAAGTACAAAAATTGTGTCTTGAGATTCGGCTAGAGTGTTGAGTGTGTGACGTGTGGCATAGGCAGGTGAGAAAATTTAATGCGATTTAGTGGGTTTTTAACGGATGTAATTGAGTCACAAGGATCAGATTTAATCAACGGCTGGATTTAATCTAAAAATTGTATCGCACGGCACAGATTAAGGCAGTCGAAAAGTTGTTTTTATAAGAAAGAGATGCAATCTTAACCATTGGATCAAATTTTGTATTCCAATGTAAACTGTTAGACGTTGGATCATTCATCCGAAAACTAAAAACAAATGCTAACCGTTGGCTCGAGAAAACTTCATTATATATTACATTTTATAATTTATATTTATAATTACAATTATAACATATAATATACTTATTAAATTATAATTTATAACATATATGATATATTAATGAATAAATGTTTGATTTAATAAATTTTATATATATATAATTGACATATTAACATATATTAGTAATATATACTAATAATAACTAATTAACTAGTTAATTAATAGGTTAGTAATATATTACATATTAATAGGTTTAGTGTTAATTGTGTACATATTAATAGTTATATAGCATTATTATAGGTATGTAATATGGAAATTACATATTTACCTCCTTAATGTTGGAAGCGTTTTCAATTCATCTCCAATGTTAAAAATTTGCATATACCCTTTTTCAATTAGTTTGCAAAATTTCAATTTAAACCTGTCTGCCGTACTAATCTGACGGAATTTTTTTTTACTGTTCATCCGTGCTTTTTTTTTTTTAAACAACGCTTTTTGCTTATGGAATAGGTAAAATCCTAAAAATTCGTCGATCAAAAGGTTAAATATAAAATTTTTGCAAATTATAAGGGGTACCATTACAAATTTTTAAACATTGGAGGTGAAATTAAAGAATCGTTTCAAACATTGTGGGGGATAAAATGTAATTAACCTATTATAAATACTAATATAGTATTGCATATTAATATAATAGTATTAAGAGGACTAATATACTGTATAAGCGTTAAGTAAAGTGGTAAGTCATTAATGATAATTATATATGATAAGCGACTATAAAAGATTAGTATTTAAGTATTCTACTTAATCATTCTTAATCATTATTTAAGTATCTAGATACTAATTATTGTATTATTGTTAATTTTATACTTATGTAGTATTATGTGATTATTATTATATTATTACTCAATTTGTAATTATATATATTAATGAATTATGAACATATTTATATGAAATATAATCTATGATTAAGTTATGATAATTATTAAATTATATTTATCATAGTATATAATGATATACTTTGATCAATATAAATCATATTCGTATATCCAACGATATATGATTTATAGCCAACAATGTTAGATCCATATGATATGCAATTGAAATGATAAATTAATAATTATTGATCATATTATATACTTTTCTAATTATTAATTGTAATATTAAATTTATGGATCATCATATGATTTAACTTTGTGTCATATGACATATGATAACATTATCGTCACTAATTTGTTTTATAATAAACACATGTTGATTTTATAATTGTTACCACTTAATTTGAGATTATATGTATAAAACATTGTATATGATTATATTAGAATTGTCATAGATCAATATATTAAGTATTGAATTATTGATTGAATGATCATTAGATCATGCGGATTCATGAGAGTAAATTATCATTATATCATATTATATAAGATTACATATAGATAATTATTTACTTAACAATAAATTATATATTACATAATTATACACCA
>FXXK01000174.1:149704-209943 GCA_900184695.1 Betula pendula | reverse complement strand
CGGTTAGTAATTAACCTAATTAATAGTATATTGTTACATATTAATAGTTATATAATGCATTTATTATAGGTATTAATATGAAAATTACATATTTACCTCCTTAATGTTTGAAGCCGTTTTCAATTCATCTCCAATGTTAAAAAAATTTGCAGTATTACCCTTTTTTTTCCCCAATAGTTTGCAAAAATTTTCAATTTAAACCTGTCTGCCGTACTAATCTGACGGAATTTTTTTTTACTGTTCATCCGTGCTTTTTTTTTTTTTAAACTAACGCTTTTGCTTTATGAATAGGTAAGATTCCTAAAAATCCTCGATCAAGAAGGTTAAAATTAAAATTTTTGCAATATTAAGGGTAACATTACAAATTTTTAAAATTGGTAGGTGAAATTAAAAATCGTTTCAAACATTGGGGGGTAAAATGTTAATTAACCCCTATTATAAATACTAATATAGTATTGGCATATGTAATATAATAGTATTAAGATGACTAATATATGTATAAGCGTGAGTAAGTGGTAAGTCTAACTGAGTAATTATATATGACTAAGCAGACATAATAAGAATATGTATTTAAGTATTCCTAAGACATACGTCTGATGACAATAGTAATAGTAGATCGCTGAAGAATGGTCAGGGTTGGTGTAGCACGATGTGCGTTACATCTAGATACATCGGTAGTAATTGGGTTCAGCAGCGGTGTTAAATGTAGTGTGAATTGTATACTGTCCGGTTGAGATAGTTGTGCGCGCCGCGCGAAGAATGGTTTATTATTTTCCTCATGATGACACTTTTAAGTAAGTTCTGACGTGTTATGTGGCGGTATACTCATCAATTTATCGTCGGTGTTGACGCCGGGCAAGAGGCAACTCGGTCCCGCATTACAACGTATTCTCTCAGAATGACTTGGTTGAAGTTATCTATCACCAGTCACAGAAAATGACTTATATATTGTACAGTGTATAGTGCATGACAGATATCAATGGAGAATTATGCTCTGTGCTGTAGATATATACATCATTGAGTTGATAATACACTGACTGCACTAATAACGTTTATACTGCTGACATAAATTCATAATCGGGAAGGATCGTAAAGGAGCTGAATCAGTCTTTTTTGACAATAAACAGGATTTTTGAGAGATAGATCTATGTAAACTACGCTACTTTGTATGTTCGTTGGGAACCGGAGCTGAATGTACAAGCCTATAATAATCCCAAAACGATGAGCTGAGCATCAACTGAAATCTCGCATGCAGCAATGCAACAACTAGCGCATAAACTTGTTTATACTGGCCAAGATAGCTTACTTCTCTTAAGCTATCCCAGGCATATTAATAGACTGGGATGGAGGGCGGATAAAGTTGCAGGACCACTTCTGCGCTCGGCCCTTCCGGCTGGGCTGGTTTATTGCTGATAAATCTTGAGCCGGTGGAGCGTGGGTCTCGCGGGTATCATGCAGCACTGGGGGCCAGATGGAAGCCCTCCCGTATCGTAGTTATCTACACGACGGGGAGTCAGCAACTATGGATGAACGAAAATAGACAGATCGCATAGTGAGATATAGGGTCGGCCTCTGAACTGATTAAAGCATTGGTATAACGTCAATACCAATTTAATCACATTATAAATACTTATGTAGACTTGATTTATAATCTTCATTATCTATAATTTTTAAATAGGATTCTCTTAAGGTGATAAGCGTATGCCTTATGATTAAGATTACTAATCTAAACTTTATGGAGCCAAAATCCCTTAACGTGAGTTTTGTTCCACTGAGCGTCAGACCCCGTAGAAAGATCAAAGGATTTCTTCTTGAGATCTTTTTTTCTGCGCGGTAATCTGCTGCTGCAACAAAAAACACCCGCTACAGCGGTGGTTTGTTTGCCGGAATCAAGATGCTACCAATCTTTCGAAGGTAACTGGCCTTCAGCAAGAGCCAGGATACCAAATACTGCTCCCTTCTAGTGTAGCGCGTCGTTAGGCACCACTTCAATGAACTCTGTCAGCACCGCCTACATACCGTCGCTCCTGTAATCCTGTTACCAGTGGCTGGCTGCCAGTGGCGATAAGTCGTGTACTTACGGGTTCGGACTTCAAGACGATATTACGGAAAGCGCAGCGGTCGGACTGTAACGGGATGGGGGTTCGTGCACACACCCAGCTGGAGCAACGGACCTACACCGAACTGGAGATACCTACAAGCGTGAGCTATGAGAAGCGCCGGTTCCGAAGGGAAAAAGGCGGACAGGTATCCGGTAAGCGTCAGGGTCGGAACAGGAGAGCGCGGCGAGGGGCTTTCCAGGGGGAAACGCATGGGGTATCTTTATAGTCCTGTCGCGGATTTCGCCACCTCTGACTTGAGCGTCGAATTTTTGTGATTGCTCGTCAGGGGGGCGGACGCTAGGAGAAAACGCCAGCAATCGCGGCCTTTTTACTCGGTTCCTGGCCATGATTTGCTGGCCTATTCATTTGATATGCAACTTTGTATCTATTCCCTTGCTGTGTGTCTATCCTATGACTGCATTTAGTGTTCCGTTAACATTAACTCGCTTTCACTTTAATTTCTGGATGTGAGCTGAATTATAGCATCGACGCATGAAACACATATACATATATAATATAATATATTTTATTATTTACATACATAAATTAGTATTTGTATACTTATGACATAAATGATAATATGATATAACATATGAGTAATATATGTCAACTCTCATGTTTATCTTGTGTCCACAAAAATTGATATGGTTTTTAAAATCACAATTGGATCAAAAGTCAATAATGATCTATCATAAATCAAATAGTAATTGTAAAAACCAAATCAATTTTTGTTGATATAAGATATACATGAAAGTTGACATATATATTTACTCATAACATATTACACAAATATTTAATATACTAATAAATTATAACATATATCATTATAGCATATACTTATATTACAACATATAACATATAACATAAATTATTTAATATATTTATAATTTATACCATAAGTATATAACATTATAACATATATTATATGCACAAAGGTTATACACATACATATAACCAATTAATTATTGTTACTTAATATATATTGAATATTGTTACTTAATAAGTCATATATTATATAAGTAAATATACGAGTTGAGCTATATATATTTATTAATATATATGTATATAGTAAATATATACGAGTTGAGCTAATAAGCGAGCCGAGCCTTATACGGGCATGTTCACGAACGTTAACCGAGCCGAGCCGAGTTTTATACGAGTTTATATCGTTTAATAATCGAGTCTATTTTTATGTTTGCGAACGGCTTGTTTAATAATCGAGTCGAGCTTAACCGAGCCGAGCCCGAGCGAGCTCACGAGTAGCTTTGTTAATTTACAGCCCTAGTCATGCCGGTCAAAATACGAGGGTCTTGCCGTGCGAGTTACGGGTTTTAAATGTGACGGTTTATGACAAGTAATCAATTTTGTTCTTCCTTGTGAGATTTTTAATCTTTTTAGTTGCACCCAACGTTATATCTCACCTATTCTTAACAATACAACAAGAGCTCCCTTTTAGGATTCACTTAAATTTTTTACTTTTCTCTTTTTCGCTTAGCAATGTAATTACCTTTTTGTTAGCAAGAATGCAAAGCTTAATTACACGGAAATAACAATATCCAGCGAACAAGAGAGAGACCACAAAATTACGTTTGAAAATTATATGACCCAATGCACAAGTAAACACGACCCGTACTAGACACGCCGTCTAGAAGTCATCATCCATAGCCATAGGGTTAGTTTTCTCACCTTATGTTACATTATAAATATCAGATGCTCGATCAGCTTTGTTTTTCATCACACAACCATCTTCTTCATTCATTGTTCACTGTAAAATCCCAAGATGGTTGCACTTTGTGTGAACAAAAATCTTTTCACACTTGTTGTAGTCGCATTAATCTTAGCAGGATATGTGAAGGCTCAAAGTTGTGGTTGTGCGGCAAACCAATGTTGCAGCCAATACGGCTATTGTGGCACCAGCAATGAATACTGTGGGCAAGGGTGCAAAGAAGGCCCTTGTTCTGCATCCCCTAGTACTACACCTAGTTCAAGTGGTGTTTCGGTGGCTGATATTGTGACGCCGGATTTCTTTAATGGGATACTTAATCAGGCCAGTGGAGACTGTCCAGGGAAGAGCTTCTACACCAGGGAAGCATTCCTTGATGCTCTTAAGTCGTATACTCAGTTTGGCACTACTGATTCCGCTGATGATTCTAAGCGTGAGATTGCCGCTTTCTTCGCCCATGTCACGCATGAGACTGGATGTAAGATTTCACTCCCTCTCGCTAACTTATTCAATTCTTTTCACATCATAAAATTAACACATATACAACCTTCATGCACTCCGAACATCCTAATATCTTATAAGTACGTAATATACTATTTAGTAGATTGATATACGTACGCATGCCGTACAACTACGATAACATCGTAGTGAAAATGAGTCTTTCGGTTTTTTTTTTTTTTAATTTTTCTAAATGCTGATTTTTAATGTTACATCATCAAATTGTATAGTAGTCATAAAACAGTCTACTATAAATAGCGAACATTACTCACATATAAACATTCATCGTCGACTTCAGCTATATATTACACTGTAAAAAGAAGCACATATTGAAGCAAAATGTTTGTCTTTGGGCAGTTTTGTGCCATATAGAAGAGATAGATGGTGCTTCCAAGGACTACTGTAAACATACGGACACAGAGTATCCATGCAACCCAAACAAAAATTACTATGGTCGTGGACCGCTTCAGCTATCCTGGAATTACAATTACGGAGCAGCCGGAAAGAGTATTGAATTCGACGGATTAAACTCTCCTGAAACTGTGGCCACAGACCCGGTTGTTTCGTTTAAGACAGCCTTGTGGTTTTGGGTGAACAATGTTCATCAGGTCCTAAGCCAAGGGTTTGGAGCAACAATTCGGGCAATTAACGGTCAAGAATGTAATGGTGGAAATCCTAGTTATGTCCAATCTCGTATCCGGTATTACAATCAATACTGTAACCAATTTGGTGTTGCTCCTGGTGATAATCTCAATTGCTAGGTTCTCGTTACTTGCTCACAATTAATGTATGGACTACAAAGAATTAAGAATGTCAACTAATGAATTTGGTGAAAAGAGAAGTATCTCTTATTGTATTGCAAGCCCAGAGTCTTTATAAATGAAGGAAATAGAGTTATATAATTAATTTGCTTTTATTCCGCAATGTTTGCTTTTTATGGTCTTCAATATTGTTGGCTTCCTAAACTCTATGCATGCTTTCTTTATACATCATTTATGAACAACTTTCGTACAAGTAGACTATTTTATAATTGTAGGTGCTAGGAAAAGCTACATATGTAAATTACTTGCTCCTAGCAATATTTTTTTTTTAAAAATCTACATACCCCCTTCAATTGATAATGTCTTTCTAACTTTCAATTGTAACAATGTCCCTCTATCAAACTATCAAACTATCAAACTATTGTCAATCTACCCTCAAGGACAAAATACTCTTAATAAAATAAAATAAAAAATTTAGAAAAAACTAAAGCTAAATATATATATAAAACACTACCACCCAATTAGCCAAATTCAAATTTTTAAAAATTATAAATATTTTAGTAAAAAATAAAATTTTAATTTTTTTTTCAAATTCGCAAGGGCTAGAAAAAACTAAAAATAATTTTTTTTTTGTTTTTTTTTAAAAGTAATTGTTTTTTAAAAAACACTACCACCCAATTAGCCAAATTTAAAATTTTTAAAAAAATTATAAAGATTTCATTTAAAAAAAATTTTATAATTTTTTTTTTGGTTTATAAGGTATTTTTGTCTTATTAAAAAATTTGAAGGTCATTTTTGCTTTTGCTGGCCTTATGGGGGACATTGACAATTGTTTGGTAGTTTAGTGAGGACATTGTCACAATTGAAAATTTAGGGAGACATTATCAATTGAGTAGTAGTTTGAGGGGAGTATGTAAATTTTTCCCTATTTTTAATTATTTTTGTTTTCTTAATCAAACTGGACAACCTACGACGAGACGTGTACTTTAGAAAGAGTAATGCTAGAAGGAATATTCATGTCATTATTGTGTTTTCCAAAAATTAATATAGCTTTCAAAATCATCATTTGATCGAAATCTAATAGTCATCTATCATTCATCCAATTGTGATTTTAAAAGCCACATTAATTTTGGAAAAAGATTATACCTTTAGAAATAGCTTTTAGAGACGCCTAGTGAGTTTTTTTTTTTTTTTAGGATACTGACTGAGTCAAGTCCTAAGAAACCTGTATAGTTTGGATAAGGATCCAATGTAATTACATGTATGAATTGCTAGCAATTTGGACAAATAATATGAGAGACTTCGGATCTACCGATTAAATTAATTTTAAGTTGTCCGACCACCTACTTGGACATGTGGGTCCTATATGAATTTTCTAACAACTTAGACACCGTGAAAACCGGCTTCAGTTCTGTAAAATTAAAGGACAACATGTCTTTTGTTAAAAAATGGATGGCCAAGATTAAATGGGAAAATTTTTTAAACAGACGTCGTCTGTTTAAGGAACTAGCACATTCGGTTTAAACATTACTAACACTTTAACTCCAAAGGCCATGTGGACTTCAAACCAGTAAGAACACAAAGGAAAAAAAAAGGCCAGTAAAGCCAAATTTATACAAGATGCAAGACACCATTTTTGTGTTGGAAGCACAACAAACTCAAAACGTAAGAACAATTTTTATTTTAGTGGAGAAGTTAAAACTTCAGTCCCATTTTTTTGTCCATTCTAGAAATGGGATCCAATATTGTCCAGCAACAAATCCCTAGATTATCAAAAGATAACTATGGGTGGTGGTCTATCCAAATGGGAGCCCTATTTGGGTTTCAAGATTTTTGGGAAGTCATAACCGACGGATTTACAAAACCCACTTTGGAGGAAGAAGCTGAATACATAGCAGATGAGAAGAAGGCTCTTAAGGAGGAGAGAAAGAAGGATAAAAAGGCCTTGTTTCTACTCTATCAAGCATTGGACGAGCATACCTTCGAGAAAGTTGCCGAAACAACGACAAGTAAACAAGCAAGGGAGATTCTAGCTTCCATCTTCAAAGGAGACAAACGGGTGAAACAGGTTCATCTCCAAACATTACGAGGCGAGTTCGAGGCTCTTCACACGTAGGATGGTGAATCGGTGTCCGATTATTTTTCACGATTGCTGGTAATCGTGAATGGCTTGAAAAGAAACAATGAGAAGGTCGATGACATCCGAGTCTTTGAAAGGTACTTTGATCCCTTTCCTCTAAATTTGAGCATGTAGTAGTTGCTATTGAAGAGTCTAAGGACTTGGAGAAACTTACAATTGAAGAGTTGTTGGGTTCACTACAAGTACATGAGCAAAGGATGCAAAAGAATGCTAATTCTGCTGTATTGGAGCACGCACTAGAGTCAAAACTGACTCTAAATGATCAAAGAAAATCAAGCTTCAACCGTGGCTGTGGTAGAGGCCGAGGACGTGATACTTACCAAAGACCTATGGTGAGTCAATAGGAGAATCAAAGCTTCAGAGGTCAAGGACGAGGAGGCAACGGAGGAAGAGGAAGATCCACACATGGACGTGGAAACACCAAGAATATCCAATGCTACAACTGCAAGAAGTTTGGACACTATGCCTCGGATTGTTGGCACAAAGATGATGAACAAGCCAATGTTGCATAAGCAACAAATGATGTTTGTGGTGAGACTACCCTACTTCTCGCTCATGATGATTCAGATTCACAATATGAGGCTTGGTACCTTGATTCTGGTGCAAGCAATCATGTGTAGGAGGAGAGATTTGTTTGTAGAACTCAGAAGGATTCACGGAAATGTGAACTTGGGAGACTACTCCAAACTCCCAATTGAAGGCAAAGGGAAGATAAAAATCTATCAAAAGAATGGTGAGAAAGAGTATATCTCTTATGTTTATTATGTGCCTAACATGAAAAGCAACATTCTCAGCATTGGGCAATTGCTCGAGAAGGGGTACAACATACATATCGAGGACTACTCTCTCGTTTTGAGAGATACGCATGGAAGGATTATAGCTCATGTTCCAATGACCAATAATCGCATGTTCCCATTATATCTTAACATAAAGACAGAGAGGTGATTCTATGGACTCAAGGAAAGTGAGTCATGGAAGTGGCATCTTTGTTTTGGCCCTCTAAATTTCAGCGGCCTAAAGCTACTATCTTTATCTAGCATGGTGCGTGGGTTACCATTGATCGAGCCATCGAGCAACGTTTGTGAATGATGTATACTTGGCAAGCAGGCACGACTTCCTTTTCCCAGCGGCAATCTTGGAGAGCAACATCACCATTGCAACTGGTTCACACTGACATATGTGGACCAATAGAGCCCATGTCCTTGGGAGGTAATAGATACTTTATTACCTTCATTGATGACTTTAGCAGAAAATTTTGGGTTTATTTTCTTAAAGAAAAATTAGCTGCCTTTATTGTATCAAGAATTTTAAAGCTTTTGTTGAAAATCAAAGTGGTCACAAGCTTGTAACTCTCCGCTCTGACAGGGGTGGTGAATACACCTCAAAAGAATTTGATAAGTATTGCAGGAAATAAGGCATAAAGCATCAATTTACTATTGCTTACACACCACAGCAAAACGGGATCGCTGAAAGAAAGAATCGTTCTATTCTTAATATGACTAGAATTATGCTCAAGGAGAAAGGATTGCTAAAACAATTATGGGCAGAAGCTGTGGTGTGCTCAAGTTATCTACTCAACCAATGTCCTACCAAAAGTGTCAAGAATATGACACCTCAAGAGGCGTGGAGCAGCTATAAGCCAAGTGTTGCACACCTAATAATCTTTGGGTGTGTTGCATATTCTCAAATTCCTGAATCCAAGAGGAAGAAGCTTAATGATCGTGGTGAGAAATGTATCTTCCTCAGATTTAGCGAAGAGTCAAAGGCATACAAGCTCTACAACTCACTAAAAAAAAAAAATTAGTGGTTAGTAGAGACATTATCTTTGATGAAGAAAAGTATGGAGCTGAAGAGAAGACCAAAGAACAACAAGTGTTGGAGGATGTTATATAAATGTCCACATAAATAAATAGGCGAATAAATGCACGTTTTACTCGCAAGTGCACAAGATCAAAACGATAGTATAGATGGCAAATACGAGATCATTCTCACGAGGATTGGTAAACTATGTTTAAAGAGAATTCCCTAAAAAGATATTGTGAATGAAACAAGATAAAATATTGAATTGAAATAGTAAGAATAAAGGGCTAGGGCTTCGATATCCATCGCTAATCATACTCAAATAAGGTAAACAATATGCACACTGCTACATTCATGTCAAGATACTCAATGTTTGCCAGCCTAAGGGCATGGGTGTATACTCCAAAAGCTATTGATCTCCCTAAACAACGAGATTAGGCATGGGTGTATACTCTAACTCTTTTCTTTCTTGAGGGATTTAGCATGGGTGCATACTAAGTTGTTCCTCAAAAAAGTATAAATCTATGGAGATCGACAAACACACTAAGACCTAGAATATGGTGTATATTCCGGTCTTTCATGTTGATTACCCCAAGAACCCGCAATTGGTTCTTTTGTCACTCTACTAGGCCCAGGACTCTGTCATCCAAATTGACCTAGATAACACTCTACACATGTTATATGCATAAGATGATCAAACCCATACATAACCCATATGAAGAACGAACAAAAACCCAAGATAAATCAATTAAGCATCAAAACATGAATTGTAGTAAGACAAATTGAAACCTTAAAGAGACATGATTAAGGCTTCAATCAAGCCCTAACTAAAGTATTAGCTACACATAATTTAGATGAAAATCATCCCCATAAGAAAATAACAAAGAAAAACTAAAAAGAAATAAAGAATTAAGAAAAACCCTTTTTTGTAAACCTTTAGATTCCTTTCCTCAAGCTTGTGTCTTTGTTTTGGTAGGACTTAGGGGAGTATTTATAAAGTTTAGGAACAACCCTAGTCAATTTCGTGCACCCTAGGAAATCCAAAATCGAGTTGGAGTAGGTTTAGGATTTTTTCAAATCAGATCTGTCGACGTTTATTGTTCACCTCGCAAAGTCGTTTGAGCCACCTTNAAAAGAAATAAAGAATTAAGAAAAACCCTTTTTTGAAACCTTTGATTCCTTTCCTCAAGCTTGTGTCTTTGTTTTGGAGGACTTAGGGGAGTATTTATAAAGTTTAGGAACAACCCTAGTCAATTTCGTGCACCCTAGGAAATCCAAAATCGAGTTGGAGTAGGTTTAGGATTTTTTTCAAATCAGATCTGTCGACGTTATTGTTCACCTCGCAAAGTCGTTTGAGCCACCTTGATAAGTCACTTGAGCAAACTTTATCTGCTTTAGGTTTTCCTTAATGATTTGTTCCTGTCTGAGTCCTCTTTCCAACACCCTTGACCTTGCCTTAATCCGAGTTTTGAGCTAAGAGTTATAGCTAAAATAGTGCACAAGGGTCAAATGTTCAGCAACTTTGCAACAGTTAATGTGTTTTAAGCCCGAGTTGATAGAATTGACTTCTTTTCTTCCAAAGCCTACAAAATAAGGGAAAAACACAAAAACAACACAAAGTATCATATTATAATGAAACTAAAGGATTACCATATGTGAATTAAGGGGCTTGAATGCGTAACATTCAGCACTGATCAGAGGAGCCTGAAGAGCTCTTAACAGAAGCTTCACCAAGCACCCCACCATCTTCTCAACGTACCACACCGTCCCCAACACATAGGGACACTACACCTTCTATGGGAGATAGCGGCAGCGGATCCTCCACTAATCAAAGTGCAATTAAGATGAGAAGTCTTAAGGAAATCTATGAGCAGACAGAAGATGGAGAGACTAATCTTTTTTTCCTATATGCTGATCATGAGCCTCTCACCTTCCAAGAAGCTCTAGAAGAAGATTGTTGGCGATTTACAATGGAGGAGGAGATACATGCTATTCAAAAGAATGACACCTGGAGTTGACAACACTCCCACCAAACCCAAAAGGCTATTGGTGTCAAGTGGGGGTGTACAAAATCAAACGCAGCGCAGAAGGTGAAGTTTCTCGATACAAGGCAAGACTAGTAGCTAAAGGCTACAAACAAAAGTACTGCATTGACTATGAAGAGGTCTTTGCACTAGTTGCGAGACTTGACACGGTGAAATTGTTGATCTCACTTGCTGCTCATCACAATTGGAAGATATACCAATTTGATGTCAAATCAGCCTTTCTCAATGGCATCCTTGAAGAAGAAGTGTACATACAACAACTGGAAGGCTTCATAGAGGAAGGAGAAGAAAGCAAGGTGTACCGCCTTATGAAGGTGTTATATGGCTTAAAGTAGGCACCAAGGGCTTGGAATGCACGCATCGATAGTTACCTTCATCAGAACGGCTTCACCAAATGTCCATATGAGCATGCTATTTATATGAAGAAAAACCATCATGGTGAAATTTTTAATTATTTGCCTATATGTTGGTGATTTGTTATACATAGGAAACAACAGTGAAATGTTCAAGGAATTCAAGCAATCAATGTTTAAGGAGTTTGAGATGACAGACAATGGGCTGATGTCCTACTTCCTTGGAATTGAAGTGAAGCAACAACATGATGGAATTTTCATATCCCAAAAGAAGTACATGAGGGAGATTTTAGAGAAATTCAAGATGGATAGCTGCAACTATGTGAATACCCCAGTTGCAACACACATAAAGTTGTAAAAGAAGGAGATGGTCGAGTTATTGAACCAACTCTTTACAAGAGTTTGGTTGGAAGTCTGAGGTACTTGACGATCACAAGGCCAGATATTGTCTATGGAGTTGGACTTGTAAGTCGATACATGGAGACACTAATGGAAACTCATTGGTTAGCTGCAAAAAGGATCCTAAGGTACATCAAAGGTACTTTGAATCTTGGTTTATTCTATACCTATGGTGATGAAGCAAAATTAGTTGGTTATTCAGATAGTGATTGGGGATGTGACCAAGATGAGAGGAAAAGTACTACTAACTATGTGTTCTATTTGAGTTCTATAGCATTTTCTTGGACATCCAAAAAACAAGCAATTGTAGCCTTGTCTACCTGTGAAGCGGAGTATGTGGCAGCTTCATCTACTGTTTGTGAAACTATATGGCTAAGGAATCTCTTGAAGGAATTGGAACATCCACAAGAAGAACCAATTGTGGTTTATGTGGATAACCAATCAGCTATAAAGCTAGCAAAGAATCCAGTGCAACATGGGAGGAGCAAACATATTGACACTAGGTTCCATTTTCTTAGAGACCATGTGAAGCAGAAGACAATAGAGCTTCAGTATTGCCACACCACTGAACAAGTAGCAGATATATTTACTAAGCCATTATCATGTGCAATTTTCATGAGGCTAAGAGACATGCTTGGCATGAGGACGTTTTGATTTGAGGGGGCGTGTTGGAAGCACAACAAATGCAAAACATAAGAACAATTTTTATTTTAGTGGAGAAGTTAAAACTTCTTTTAACAAATAATGGCCTTTAGGTTTCTAAACTGATGTCTTTATGGGTTCTCAACTTAAATTTTAATTAAAGGAGTTTTTGTTATTTATTGTAATAAAGAAGGAGAACAAAGGCCATGTACGTTTGTTTCTATAAGCTTATATATATGGGCTTTGTAAGGTGTTTTAATATAAGTGAATAAGAAGAAGAAATTTCTTCCTTCTTTCTTAGTCTGAAGCTTTGTCTTTTAGTGATAAAAGAGAGAAAGAGAGAGAGAGAGAGAAGTAATTAGTTTGAAAACTAATTCTTCTTTGAGTTCTTTCATTTTGCCCTTAACGTCGACCTTTTCTACCCCTTTCAACTTCCCATAGGCAAAGATCTCAACCTTCCTGTTTATTATTTCCACACTTCTGGTGCTTAATTATTCTCTCGCTGCTTTTTATACCTCCCTAAGATCCACTTGCAAAAAACCACCAAGAGCTTCATGTTGGGAATACTACTATATGAAAACAATATAGCACAGCAGAAAATAAAATATTCCGTAACCCAAGACCAAACTTTATGAAGAACATGCGAATTATTTATTAAACTCATTTAAGTAAGGTTTTAGAATAAATTTTGTCTCATTAGAATTATTTAATAAATTAATGCTTGTTTCCAAGCCTTATAACAACTTGGTATCAGAGCCAATAATGTCTTATTCTTCTTATTCAACTTCCAAAAGAAGGATGAAACACTTGGAGCCAAGTACAATTAGCTACTTGATGATCGACGCACAAACTCAGGGAATGGTTCTAATAATTTCAGCATATTACCCATATGGGAATCTAGTGTGCGAACCTCCACGGTATGAGGGTTAATGTATTGGTATGCTACGATACCTCGTGTACCGGTATGTTACATATTACCTATAATAGGGTTCTGGTATGACAAGGTATGATAAGATAGCATCCACCAATATAGGGGAGATATCGATATGGGGAGAGATGTTGCCATATATTGGGGAGATATAAGGGATATTTGATTGAATTTGGTTGTGGTATATGCCATGGATTTAGGGGGAGTGCTTATTTGTGATTTGTGACTTGGTATATCAATGAATGATTTGTTTATATAGAACCATGTTTATTCCCATGTATGTAATGATTTTAGATTCATATATACTTCTGGTTTAATAGATTAGGATTAAGTGTTGGGGGGAATATATATATGTAACTCATATGTGTCTATTATGGTTTTTTCACCGAATAGACAAAAGGGAAATTTGTTACGTTTTATAGATTGACTCATTCGGTGTCTAAAACTTTGTTTTTATGTTTTGGAGATAATGAAAAGTGTTTAATGGATAACCCTTCTTATGAATGAGATGCTATTGTTGAGTGGGGTGTTAGAAAATGGAAGGGAAAAGACTTGAAAGTTGTATTGTTCAAGTTGGTGTTGAGTGCTACAGTTTATAACATTTGGAGGGAGAGAAATAATATTAGACATGGAAACCAATTGATGATTGAGGAGAAAATTATGATGAAAATAAGTTGGGAAGTCAGAACTCAGGTTTTGTCTAAAGGTAGCTTCAAGAGGTCCTAGGAAAATGAACAATATGTGTCAAGTGGGAATTGGATCTTAGTATTTTGAAGTCTTAATCTGAGCAAGTTTGGTGATTTGATTCTTAGTGTGGATGTTTGATATTCTTTGGAAGTAATTTCTAGCTGCTGGTTTGTTGAAGAAGTTGCTGTTTTGCTGGTTTGCTGGTGCTGAGTGTCCTACTTAATTGCAGGATGCATGGTTGATGCAGGTTTGCTTCTAAGGATAGTTTGTTGAATTTGTGATGTATTTCTCTTTTGAGAGGCTTGAGCTAAAATGGATTTATGCAGCGTTGAATTGAATGGTGTCTCTTAGCTAGAGGATGCTTTGCTGACATCTTTTTGCTGTAGACTTTATATATACGGTCTTGTGTGATGGGTTTTGATAGTCATAGATATAGTGTGATTTGTAATTGTTTCTTTCCTTGTATAGCAAGTTGGAGGGAGGTTAGAGGTGTTGAAAATTGGTTGTATAAGGGTCTATAATTGGGGTTTATCTTACTGTACATATTATAGTTTAGGAGACCTCTATGTTTCCTTGAGTTTCTAGCTTAAAAGAGCTAGAGTATATTGTACTCTTCATTATTAAATGAAAGATTTACTCGCTCATCAAAAAAAAAATCGCTTCAATTTCAAGAAATTTAAAATACCCAGAAGTCAAGAAATTCTAAATTCACCATGATGCTTAAGAATGTTTTTGGAATATTTGTAAAAGAAATTCACAAGGCAAGAAGGAACACAAGCTATTTTAATTATCTTCCTAAAAATGTGATATTTACGTTCTCATAAATGGTGAATGAATAGAGATAAGGTTAGTTCTAACAACTATAAATCGTCACCGAAAAAAAAAAATACTAAAAATAGTCACCTTAAAAATGGTGAATGAATACCAGAGATCATGTCGGCACTGCATTAAGTTTTCTTAACGTGTTTTTTAACTAAAATTGTTGACAAGGAGTTTCCAAGTAGTAACCCATCCAGAGGCTAGGAGACCCACGACGATCGAGGTCTCCTTGGTGATAGTCGCACGAGCGCTACCGATTTTACATTTATAATTAACCGCTCGCGTTAGATCACACATTTGCAGGATAGTTCTAAAAAGAGGGTATCGATCCGCAGAGACTGTGATGGTCGTTCGCCGAGCCTTCGAGGTGTTCTCCGGCTCAACTCGTGAAACAAAAGGGTTTTGTTTTAAAAACTAAAAGACATAAACATAAATGACTTAAAGATAAATGACATAAACTTTAAATGACATAATTGAAATGACAAAAATGTAAATGACATTAAGTGTAAAAGACATAAATGTAAATGACATGTAAAGTAAAGATAAAGGTAGAATGCGGATTGTATCTAGCATGGAATTTTTAACAAAGGCATAATACGAGCGTGTAAAGGTTGTCAATCCTTACAACGATCTCAACATGAAAATACTATCAAAAGAAAATGATAAAGCATCATAGGTACGCACTAGTCACTCACCTAAATGACATAAATTTAAATGACAGAAATTTAAACCTACATGTGAGATAACTCGTGTTTCCTAGCATGCGATATAAGTCCTCTTAATAGCCTACCCAATTATCATGAAAGAAGCATAAGGCATCATAGGTTTCCACCCCTCTTTCCACCTATTCTAAGTTAAACTAACATAGATTAGGTTGTGGTCCCTAGCATGCCCTATCAAACTCACATAACATTAAGTCAAAAAGCATTATTGCATAGCATGGTAATCATTCAAGACTCAAACAATTCTTCATAGACAATGAACAATTTTCTATCTCAAATGGTATTTCATTAAGAACAAATCCTTAAGCAAATGCAATCATTATACCGTTTATACAAAATCCATACCTAAATACAATCTACCTCAAACCATAACCCCATGGAAAAATTACTTCAAACCCTAAATAGGAATCATCCCCTCAAGGATTTGGGTTTCTTCATTGAAATTGAAGAAATCCATTTCCTAAGGAGTATTGGAGTTTATGGGTTGAGTTCTACACTATGTACAAAGCAAAATAAATGAAAACTAAACTAAAAACTACAACAAAAACTAAGTAAAACCGAGCTGTACAGAACACTTGGAAGCCCACTCTTTCTCCTCTTTTCTTCTCGGACAGCAAATACATATATAGAGGCAGAGGAGTTTGATCTTTCTTTAAGGAAAGATCAATGCTTAAAAATCTAATCCAGCTGTTTTAGAGTCCTCTAGGATGTGATTTCGGCGCCCACCATAGCTGGCAAGCCACAATTGTGGGTTTTAAGATATCTTCTGATATTTGCGTTTCCAGAAAGTTCTGGAACTTCACCGGCATTTTTGACCACCAAGACGTCTGAATCTGATCTTTTGCATAAAATAGCTTTTGTGCGTCTGGAAGTCTTCTTTCCAACGCCCCTAATCTTGACTCAATCTGATATTTGTACTGGGAGATATGGTCAAAACAGTATGCGGAGGTCAGTGACGGAACTGATCTGGAACCGTGGACGCTCGATCACCACTTTTTGACGCTCGAGCGTCGGGCTGCTGACGACGCTCGATCCTCGTTTTTGACGCTCAAGCGTCCATTTTCTGCTTCAGCTTTGGCTTGATGAATTTTTCCTCTTTGAGTCCTCTTTCCAATGCCCTTGACTTTGCCTCAATCGGAGTTTTGAGCTAGGAGTTATAATCAAAAGAGTGCGCAAAGGTCATTGGTCATCAGCTTTGCAAAAGTTGATGTATTTTCAGCCCGAATTTGATAGATTTGTTTGTGTTCTTTATTAAGCCCTACAAAATAGAATAAACACTAAAACATAACAAAATATTAAATTACAATACAAACTAAGGCTTAACATATGCCAGTTAAGGGGCTTAAATGTGAAACATTCAGTAGTTATCACTTGGTCTCCATGATGTGGTTCTTTCGAGAAGGTTTTATTATTTAGGCTCTGTTTATTTCGGCGTAAATGTTTTTCAAAAATTATTTTTCGTATTTTTTAGTATTTGGTGGGGTGAAAAATCGTGGTCAAACCGAAATCATTTTCGACTGACCCAAAAACCTTCACTAATCACCGTAAATTAGTTTCCATTTTTTAAAACCGTAAACTATTTTTCGAGTTTTAGCTTTTTATTATCAAATCGTTGGACCACAGCCAAAAAACTGCCATACCCTCACTAAACCACCGCCGGAACCTGGTTAGGACCTTGCCGGGACCTCGGCGGGACCCAGCCGAGATCTTACGAGGACCCGACCGAGACCTTGCGGGGACCCGGCCGGGACACAGTTGGGACTCGACTGGGACTTCCACTACAAAAAATAAGCACTATACTGGCACTTATTTGGCGGCGCTTGTATTAAAATACTAATGCTTGTTTTGTTACCGACACCTGTTTTCAGGCGCATCTTGTACAAGCGTTGGAAGATGTGTCGGTAAAGATTCTTTTTTTTTTTTTTGTAGTGGTCATGACCTTGCCTGGACCTATCGTGATAGTGCGTGACGGGATTCGATTGAGACAAGTCGTGACGCTGTCAGGACCTCCCCGGGACCCCGTTGAGACCCCGTCGAGACTTCACCTGGACACCGTTAGGATGAGGTCCCTACTGGGTCCTGACGAGTCTCGATGGGTCTTGGCTAGGTCCCGTCTTGGTCCCGGTGGGTTCCGACTAAATCTTGGCGAGGTCCCGACAGTGTCCCAGCGAGGTCTCAACTGGGTTCCAACGGTGGTCTAGTGGGGTCTGGCGGTGTTCTTGATGTGGTTCTACGATTTTATGAATATAATATTTTAATATTTTTAGGTTGTAAATAAAAATGAATTTTTATAGATTATATGATTGATTGAAAATATAAAAATATTTGTGATTTTCCATACGCGTCAAATGCCGAAAAATGTTTTCGACAGAAAACATTTTCCTAAAAAAATGATTTCCATGAAATACATTTTTTTCGATGAAAATCATATTATGCCGAAACAAATGTAGCTTTAGTAAAAATTTATCTACACTTGAAGAGGGTTGTTAAAATAACTAAAGAATATTTGTCTGAACTAAACACTATATTTTTGTGTAATTTGTAATTGTGTACATCAGGGCTTATTTATAGTTGAATAAGGTCAGTTAAACTAGAAAATACAATCAGGGAATTAATGGACAATATTACAGAATCAAATCAAACGATAATTCTGAAAAATACAAAATATCAGGGAATTACGATGAGTATCAGAATATATTCCAAATATATTCTAACATTCTCCCTCAAACTCAAGGTGGTAATGTAGAAGCCAACTTGAATTTGGAAACAAGAGCATAGAAGTGTCCAAGAGGATGTGCTTTGGTAAACACATTAGCCAACTAATCAGCAGAAGCAATAGGACAAAGATAAAGAATCCCCTGCAAGAGATGATAGTGCACAAAATGACAGTCTATCTCAATGTGTTTAGTGCGCTCGTGAAAACATCATTATGCGCAATCTGAATCACACTTCGGTTGCCACAAAATATAGGAGAGCTAGAAGTCTGAGAAGCACCCATATCATGGAGGAGTCATCATAGCCAAAGTAGCTCAGAAGTGGTATTAGCACGGGCATGGTACTTAGTTTCAGTACTAGAGCGAGCAACAACAGATTGTTTCTTGCTACGCCAAGAGATGAGTGAATCGCAAAGGAGAAAACAATAATCTGTTATGGAACGACGGTCGGTAGGATCACCTGCCCAATCAGCATTTGAATACACATGTAAGTCTAATGATGAGTGAGAAGATAAATGCAAACCATGAAACTATGTGCCCTTCACGTAGTGAGGGATGCAAAGAACAGCAACGTAGTGAACAGAGCGCGGTGCAGTCATGAACTGACTGACAAGATGAACCGCATAGGCAAGATTCGATCTCTTGACAGTAAGATAGATAAGGCTCCGAACTAACTGTCTATAGAGAGTGACATCTGGAAGTAACTCACCATCAGTGCCACGAAGCTTGACATTCGTCTCTAGAGGACTATCAACAATTTTACATTCAGAAAGGCCAGCCCGTGAGAGGAGATCAAAAGCATACTTAGCTTGAGAAAGATAATAACCATCTGAATCTAAAGAAACTTCCAACCTAAGAAAGTGGCCAAGGGAGCTCAAATCCTTCATCTCAAATTACTGGCTCAAAAACTGTTGAAGGTCACGAATACCAGCAACATCATCTCCAGTAATGATCATATCATCCACATACAACAAAAGGAGAATAAGACCAGCATTAGATCACCGAATAAAAAGTGCAGAATCATAAGAGCTAGAAACAAACCCAATCTATATGATAGTAGAGCTAAATTGGGCAAACCAAGCACGTGGAGCCTGTTTCAACCTATACAATGTCCAGCAAAGTCTGTAAACTTTGTGTGGTGGACGAGTGCATCCAGGAGGAGGCTGCATATAAAATTTTTCACTAAGATCGCCATTGAGAAATGCACTTTTCACGTCCATCTAAAAAAGATCCCAACAACGCACAGAGGCAACAGCAATGAGGGATCAGATAGAGGTAAGGCAAGCCACCAATGCAAAGGTCTCCTTATAATCAATAACATACTCTTGATTGAATCCCTTTGCTACAAGACGTGACGTGCCTTGTATTGCTCAACAGATCCATCAGATTTTGTCTTAATCTTATATACCCATTTACACCCAACAACTGTTTTCCCCGGAGGTAAATCAACTAAGTCCCAAGTATGAGTTTTGTCAAGAGCAATAAGTTCTTCAGATATAGCTTGCTGCCAAAGTGGATTAGTACTAGCCTCACAAAAGGAGTGAGGTTCGTGTAAAGTAGCAATGGCAAAGTAATAATAATAATCACGAATATGAGAAGGAAGAGCTTTTACCCGAGTAGAACGATGAGGGCCAAAAAGTTCAGCTCATGAGGGGTAGTAGATGGATCAACAGGCTAGTTAGGGGCATCAGAGCAGACCGTCAGAAAGTCATCTGGAGAGCTTATCATCCCTGCATCAAGATCAATAGGTTCGGAGAGCAAATCAAAAGAGACATCAGTGAAAATAGGGGAGGAACAAGAGGGACTAGGAGGAAAAGACTCCATATCAGTAAAGAACTTGTGTTCCCAAAACATGACATGACAGGAAATGCGGAGACGTTTAGCAATGAGATCATAACAACGATATCCTTTATGTTCTATGACATAACCAAGAAAACAACAGATACGAGAACACGGTTCTAATTTAGTACGTTCATGAGGTTGAAGAAGGACGAAACAAACACAACCAAAGACTCTTAGAGATTGATAATCAAGAGGAGAACCACACAGGAGTTCATAAGGAGACTTATTGAGAGTAGTGGGAGATGGAACCCTATTGATAGTGTAAATAGCGGTAAGAGCAGCCTTTCCCCAAATATGTTCAGGGATAGAAGCGGAAAGCAGGAATGCCCTAACTGTGTCTAAGATGTGTCTGTATTTGTGTTCAGCACGACCATCTTGCTAAGAAGTACCCAGACAAGAACGATGGGAAAGAGTGCCATTTTTTTTAAGTGTGGTAAGAAATGAAGATTCAAGATACTCCATGGCATTATCAGAACGAAAACTTTTATGTTTCGAGAAAATTGGGTTTGAACCATCTTTTGAAATTCAAAATAAATTTTGGGGAGTTCAGAATGGTTTTGTAAAAGATAAAGCCATTTGTATCGAGAATAATTATCCACAAATATCACAAAAATAACGGGATCCTCCAATGGTAGGAATGGGCATAGGGCCTTATACATCAGAATGCACAAAATCAAAAGGAGCAAAAGAAACAGAGTCACTATTATTAAAAATAAAGCACTTTGCTTTCCGAGTTGACACGCAACACAATCAAAAGACTCAGACCCAACAGACCCTAACTAACCACTAGTAGCTAAAGAATGAACACAAGAAACAGACGCATGTCCCAAACGAGAGTGCCATAAACTGAGAGTGGTGGATGCTGATGAAGTAGCAGCAGACACGGTAGGAGGAAGATGGACAGATGAAAGCTCAAACATACGTCCAAGCTTATGGGCGATCCCAATTACCTGTCCCATCTGCGGATCCTGTACATCACAACCTCGTGTAGAAAAATGCAATTCTAAGTCAAGTTCACAAAGCTGACCAACAGACAAAAGATTTAATGAAAGATGAGGAACTAAGTATGTCTCGGACACAGACAGTTGTTGAGTGAAAACAGATCCGATGTGACTGACATTTAGGTATGAGCCCTTAGCAGTGGAAATAGTGGGAGGATCAGCTAAAACAGATTTAGAGAAAAAGATGGAAGAGTCTGATGTCATGTGATTACAGTAGGCAGAGTCAATAAACCAAGAAGGATTACCTGAGGTAGTAGACATTGCTGTATTGAGATTGGACTTAGATAAAACCTAATGAACAATAGCCTCAATTTCTGTTGGGAAAAGAGTACCGGGTTGGGGTACAATGCTGGTGAGAGACATATTTGATGTATCAGTATGAGTGACAACAGTAGCCTTATGACTAGGGGCCCTGTAATTTTCTCGAGAAAGCCTCGCTCTACACTCATTGATCATGTAGCCAAATTAGTGAACTCATTTCAGAAGAGACTAGATTCTCTACTATGAAACTACACACCTCTGAGATGGTCATGGCCACTTCTTCACATGATACACGTGCTCCTGGTATCATTCCTATTGGATCTTCTTCATTTACTCGAAAAATGCAGTGTCACTATGGAGAAGAGAAGCCCGAGTATTTTCAAATTCATCACGAATTTCTGTAAGGAACTCGACAAGGCATATGCTATCGTGAAAAGCGATGTACCGAGATGCATCAATTGGATTGACCCATTCTGGCTCACAAAGAGACATTTGATTCCAAATATAAGTCATCTGTGAATAAAATTCAACAATAGTCTGACTTGGTTCTTTGCGCATGCGATTGAGCTTGGTTACAATCTGAAAACACTGAGCAAGGTTGGCAGCGTTGTAACAATGGGCTAACATGTCCCAAACATCCTTGGCATTGTCAAGGCTACCAAATGTCATGCTGATTGAGACAGTACATGTGTTGGAGAACCAAGGAATAATCCTATAATGGATACTTTGCCATGTTCGAAGACGGCTAGAAGTCGCAGCAGCAGATTCTTCTTTTCCAGCAGCATCTTTGCCAGCAACAGGCTTAGGTTTCTTTGCCAGATACCTACTCCCAAAGACAAAGTCCTTTAAGCCACCTACTCATAGATTGAGCTCATGCAGGGTAATTGGAGCCATAGGTAAGGCCATTGGATTTTTTTTTTTTTTGGCTAGGATCTAGTGCAGACAGGTGTAGGGTAGCTGCTGTGAGCTCACTTCAGGAGCACTGATCTAGTGCAGCAGGGACCAAGGAGGGCTGCGGTGAGCTCACTTCAGGAGCACTGATCCAGTGCGGCAAGGACCAAGGAGAGCTGGTGAGCTCAATTGGCTGGAGCAAGCTGGATTGGCGCATGGTGGCGCATCTGAGGTGGTGGAGGCGCATGCTGGCAGCAGGGAGGTAGATCGGCAGCCTCTGATCTAGGAGCCAAAATTTTTCTGCAAACGGCAAAAGGGAGTGGCGCATGGTGGCTAGTGACGGTGCGTGAAGTGCTGGAATGCACACAGCAGATCTAGAGAGGAGCGTGTGGCGGACTTGGGACAAGTGCTGGACACAATTGTGTAGATTGGCAACCTCCGATCACGATGCTGGTGTCTACTTCTGGAAACGGCGGATAGGGCAGCACGTGGTGGTTGGCGACGGTGCGTGGGAGCGCGTAACACGGACACAGAAATTTCAGACAGCGCGTGAGGGCGCGTGGGACACTGTACCGACGATCTGAAACCACTAGGATGTAGATCGAAAAGTTAGAACATGTTGGTATAATGGTTGTACCAAAACAAAGTCGAAAACGCTTCCGAATCGTGAAAAGACCGTACGGTTCCCTAATTCTCTAGGCAAGACCAAAACTTGTCTCTAATACCATGTTTAAAATAACTAGAGAATATTTGTCTGAACTGAATACTATATTTCTGTGTAATTGTAACTGTGTACAAAAAGACTTATTTATAGTTAAATAAGGCCAGTTAAACTAAGAAATACAATTAGGGAATTAATGGACAATATTACATAATCAAACCAAACATATACGGAAATACGGTAATTCTGATAAAAACAAAATATCAGGGAATTACGGTGAGTATCAGAATATATTTAGAATATATTTAGAATATATTCTAACAAGGGTAATTGGACCTTATTTCAAAATGATGTTTTTGTGTACTTATTTTTCAAAAAACAAGAACATGTTTAATTAGGTTGGAAAGTTGTAATCATTTTAAAGAATATTTAGGTGGCTCTTCACTCATTTAATTTGTTTAACAGCTAGGGATATCATTGGACCCTATGAAAGGCTGCTTCTTGGGACAATTGGCAGGCCAATCCAATCCACATCTTGAAATAATGGACTAAAAAGTGCTAATTGTGGACTCAGACCTTCTGGTTTCAAGGTTAAACCACTCAAATACCAAATTTGTCTGCAAATAGAAATGCAGACGATATGGCGCCATTCAAATTCATAGACACAGAATCTTCATCACCAACTTGTTATTCCAATCTTTTATGGAAATTATTCAAACTACAATCATTGCTTGTTAATTAATGAGAGTTTTGCATGCACGAGTGCAATATTAACGGATCAGATGGAATCTCTAGTGAATAGCATCTTACTGTTGACTGAAGACGGAATCTTACACCTGTTGGAGATCGCTGTCTGGTCTGCGCGAGAGTGAAGACATGGACTCATTGGACCGCATTTCAAAATGATGTACAGATCATTATACACAATCTTTTTTTTTTTCTTTTATATTTTTTCTAATTAAATGAGGGAAAGGATTACAAGAGAGATCATTATACACATTAATTACTTAATTCATAGTTCGTTAATGCATGATGGCGTTGATCTTTTCTTTCTTAATAATATTACACGCCCTATGGAAAACATCATATTCAGATTAAAAGTCAAATCTCACCTTATCTCACATTATAAATATCCAATTTCCTACCTTCAATTTCCCCCATCACTCATTTTCTTTTCTGAAAAACGGTATTAAATTTAAAGATGAAAAAGAATCTACTAACTCTTATCCTGGTTGGAATTATAGCTGGGGCCTTGCCAACATACATAGAAGCTCAAAGTTGTCGTTGCGCCACTCATCAATGTTGCAGCCAATGGGGATATTGTGGCACCGGCAATAACTATTGCGGCACAGGGTGCCAAGAGGGCTCTTGTTACACATCCCTTCCAATTAATGATGTTCCGTTGCCTTTTTTGACACAAAAATTCTTCAATAGGATACTTGATCAGGCCGAAGCAAGTATCATATATGGAAGAATATATCGTCCGGTTCATCCAAAATGATCAAGGTTTAGATTATGGAAGAATATATTCTTCCATAATTTAGTAGAGGGGGATGTTAGAATATATTATTTACTATAATTATGTTCACTTATAGGATTTATTCTTTACTTTATTAAGTCTAAGATTTCTTGGTGACTACTCATAGCCTCTTTATTTATAGGCTGTATTGTAACATATTATATAGATTCAATATACAAGATGTAGTCTTTACGTCTCTTTCCGCTGCTGCTCTCTCTTTTCTCTTCATTATTCTCCAATATATTTAACATTACACATGCGATTGGACGTAAGATCTCTCTCTCTATCTACAGTATATATATAGTTTTATACAAACATACATATATACATGTTGCATGCACGCACCCAAAAACTTATATATTTTGAGCCATTTTGTAAATTAATCATATCTAATATTGAGTATCTTCTCAAGCAAGAAAAGGAGAAATTAAGCACTAAAGCAAGATGTTTGCCTTTTCTTTTTGTCTGCAGATTTGTGTTATATAGAGGAGATAAATGGTCCCTCCAAGAAGTACTGTAACAAGCGATACACACAATATCCCTGCAATCCCAACAAAGGCTATTACGGCCGTGGACCACTTCTGTTATCTTGGAATTTCAATTATGGAGCAGCAGGAAATATCATTGGGTTCAACGGGTTAAACTCTCCCGAAACTGTTGCAAATGACCCTGTTATTTCATTTAAGACAGCCTTGTGGTATTGGATGAAGTTTGTTCACCCAGTCATTGGCCATGGATTTGGGGCAACAATTCGAGCCATTAATTCCCTCGAATGTGATGGTGCAAATCGTGCAAGAGTAAAAACACATGTTGTGTATTACACACTGCATATTGTAACCAACTTGGTGTTGATCCTGGCAACAATCTCACTTGCTAGTGTAACATAGTTCGCTAGCACTATGTGCCCCTTTTTTTTTTTTTTCATTTAACTATGATCTCTTTAGCTTAGCTAGTTCTTGTTGCTTCCACGATTACTTGTTTAGATTTCATATATGGTCTAAAAGTAAATAAGGAGTATAATTACGCATCAAGATCCGGATTTGGCTTCATTGTCAGTATTTTCCCCTTTTTGGGTCATTAATCTTGGCTCCTTGGACTATATTTTTTATTTTTTGAAGTTAACATAATTTATAGATTATTTTCGTACAAATAGGATTTTGCATTGAATTTAAGCTAAAGGATTCTTGAACCTGGACAGGATAACCTGTTTTTCCTAGCTTGAATTTCATTGATGGAAAATGTATAATTTATAAAGTAATTACAACTATAAGATAACGATTTACAGTATTACAAATACATTCAAAAACAAGTTTGTTCTTATCTCTGGTTCTCTTGATTTTGAAACTCAGATGTTGCATTATCTGTTGGCTTTTAAAAAAAATAGTGATGGTTATAATTGAAAATGTGCCGGCCGGTTTCTGACAAGTAATCAATTTTGATTTTTCTCTTGAGATTTATTTTATTTTTGACATGTCCACAAATGAGGAGAGAAAGAGATCGAAGAGAGGGATTCGAACTAGTGACTTGAGACTTATTCTTTTAGTTGCACCCAACGTTATATATATATATACCTTTTATTAACAATCCAACAAGAGCACCCTTTTGGTATCCAAAAAAAAAAACAAAGCACCCTTTTTAGGATTCAATTAAATTCTCCTCTCTCTCCTCTCTCTCAGGTTAGAAAAAAAAAATTTAAAAACATAATAAATGCACTTTATAATAAGTGGATGTACACAATTAAAATAAAATAAAATATAAAATTTAGGACAATAAAACTTGATACTGAGACTGTATAAATGATCGATACTTAAAACAATAACAATTAAAATTAAACGGATAATAACAATTAAAATTAACAGTGTTTGAAGAATCTCAAAAAAATATTAATGTTTAATCAATTAGTTAAAAAAGAGAAAAAGAAAGTAAATTAATAGTAAAAATGTCAAGAAAATGTATGAGAGAACATAAAATTTTTGAGAAAAGAGAGAAAGTAAGGAAAAAATAAAGGGTGAGGTGAGAAAATTGACAAAATATAGTGGGGGGCATTAAAATATTGTGGGGGGAAAAAAACCATAAAAGCTCCTATTTAGAAAATAATATAATTGGCTGCATTTTTTTTAAAAAAAAATTGCTAAAATGATTGAAATACATTGCTAAAATAATATGAGTGGTGGTTTTTGTTTTTTAGGCCTCAAAATTAGATTACTAGTCATACTTTTGCTAAAATTAATGAATAAAAAAAAACGCCATTAAAATAAGAGTAATTCTATATAGCATGCTTCCATTCCACCAACATCTCACTATATGCTATATAACATTGTCAATCGACCATCATAATTAAAAAGAAAAAATACTCAATGGTAGATTGTCAATGCCATGTCAGAATAGTGAGCTGGTGGTAAGATGAGAGTATGTATCTGAATGATGTAGCAGCTGAATTTCTATTTGCAATGAGGTCAGCCTTGTTGGTATCACTATCATCGTAACATGCACATATTTGTGTCCACAAGAACCATGCAGTTATTTTATACAAATCTAAAAAAGGAACTACAACAAATAAGCTCTTTGGCGGCGACACAATGTCGCCGTTAAAAGTGTTATTGTCATCGCTAATGTGATAGACGCTAATAATCATTCGCGGCAAATTTAAGGTTGTTGCTAATGATCACTCAACAATGGCAACATTTGTGACCGCTAATAATATTTTTATCGACACAATAAAAATTTAGAAATGAAACCATGAATCACCGTTAATGATATACTATTAGTGGCGACACCATGGGTAGCTACTAATGATGGACCATAGGCGACGACACATTGGTCACCACTAATGGTCTATCATTAGCAGCAATCGTGTTGTCGATGCTAATAAGTGCTTAGTAGAGTCGACAAAATGTCATCGCTAATGCTCTTAAAAAAAAATTATTTAAATAAATTTTGAGTTTTATTATATAATTACCTCCCAAACTTACCATTAAACTCCTACATCATACAAGTATTTTCCACACCCTATTTAAGTAAAATATGATAAACATTCAATAACAAATATAAATACAATAATATATGTTCAAGACAAGCAACTAAAGTTCACATTGGACATAATTTATATTTGGATTTCATTCAACCATTCAACCCCAAATATCTAAACTAAAACAGACCCTTGCATGACAGTAACAGCTTTTCCTTGCAGTATTACTCTTTGCATGACAATATATCTGCAAGAATGGACATCATAATTATTCAAAACTAAATGCGTAAGGCATGTATATCATTTACATTTTGCAAAAAGTGTTCAAAGTTACTTAAGCTATGCATGACAAAACACTTAGTGGCTTTTAGCAATCAATCAGCATATGTAACGATGTAAAGAAACTAAAAGAAGAAAGATACTCTCCGTAGCTATTATTGAAATGATGACCACTTAAACAAGACAACAAACATGCAGATAGAAGTTGGAAGAAAAACAGAGCAGTAGAATCATTAAAAACTATATGATATGCAGACGTTTCTCCTTATCCTCAAAATCATTAAGGAAGATACTCTCCATAACTTGGTATGGAACCATTTTTAACACAATGCCCAAGTTCTTAAAATGTTCCACCAAATGTATACATGACATGATACATGAATCAACTTACTAAATATTCCATCGAATGTTCACATAAATACATGATGAAACAAAATTGGAGACTGAGTTAATTATAGTTCCAACCAATGGATTCACAGACAAATATATAACCACTACTTTGAATTTGCAACAGTATAATGCCAAAAGACAATCCCTCATAATCCATTGCTCATCAAAGAGAAATCCAGTCCACGACTTTTAATTTTCACATAAATTATTCACTGGGATTAAAAGAAAAATTCTTGAATAGAGTTCAAATATAAACAACAACACACCCACTTCACATTCATTGCAATTTGCATTCAGAATCAAAGTGCATTTAGAAGGCATATGCTTATTCAAACTAACCACAAAATTAAATACCAAAGCCACAAACCCTAAACAATGAAATGCTAGAAATTTAGCAAATACAGAACCATATATCCAACCAACAGATATAACAGCCAACAACCATTGAACAAATATAGTCAATAGCCAAACACTTCAAATCTCATTCTACTCATCCTTATAACTCCATGCAAGCCTCCTGCTTGCTACATTTCACAGTACTTCCACCAACAAGTGAATGATAATAGGATTGAAATAAGTTACTATCAATTGAGTCCTTTATCACCGCAATTTCTTGCCTATCTTTCTCTCTTGCCATCCAGTATACTTAAAAAGGAAATTGTGTTACATAATTTTACTCCCTTCCAATGTTTACTCAAATTTATTTAACCTTGATAAACATGTCAAGTGAAGTTTACTATTCAAAGTTCTTAACCAAAAATTTTCTAAATCTCTTACCCTCCAATACAAACCAAAATTGTTCGAATTTTTTATACTATTATACAAAGTCTTTAAAAAAAAAAAAAGAAAGAAAAACCTACAACCAAAGCTCCATCAAATTTTGCCTTGGCTTGACTAACCTCTAGTAGAGCTTCCTCCAAACCTAAGAAGAATAGAACTCATATCGTAATCAACGAACTTTCTAACAATTACTTGATATGTGTATGTGTATGTGTATGTGAAAAAATAAAAGCATTGGAAAAATTCTCTAACCCTCCAAGATGTAGAAGTAGCCTATGCATATCTGCTTGCATGCTAGCCTATGATGCCTCCATCTTTGCTCGCATCCTAGCTTGTGATGCCACCATCTCTACCGCCATCTCTGACCACATTTTATCTTAATCTTTCTCTAGCCTAGCATGACTGTTTAATGCCTCTTCCAGTTTTTTCTATCTCTTGTTGTTTGATCCTGCATTCATCATGGTTGTCAGACTGGGCGGTGGAACACACTCGAGATGAACTTGACCGAGTAGGTATGACACTACACCCCATTCCTCTAACATATCCTGAGCGTGGCCCCTACCACTTGCGACACTATTTCTTCTTGGGTGCAATTCACGCTGCCAGAGTTTGCTATTTATTCCATTTCATCCTACACAAGCCATATAAACATTAACTAAATCATTCATGCAAGTTAATTATTTTTATTCGTTATGAATAAACATTTCATTTGTTTACATATAACCTCGCAATATCTTGGTTCACAAAAGACCCGTTGTTTTTTGTGTGGGTGTCCCTATAAAATTCGAGAGCACTAGGCTTGGCACCAGTTACTTTTTTCTGCACCTAATACACATAATTAACGGTTACACTGAATAATGTTGCTTTGATAATGTAATACTATAAAATTCTTATCTTCTTATGAATAACATTGATGAATGATGAAGTGCCAGCAATGTGATTTGTTTTCATGTGGCTTCTATTATCCGTATTTCACCTAGACTGAGCTTGATGAATTTCAACAAAAAATCAAATATTCATTAGATTTCTTATAGATGTATGCAAATCTTATCAACCTTAATTAACTATTTAGTTTAATAAGATATATTTACCTTCCACGTGTCGGTTTCAAATGATTCACAAATCTTAGGCCATTATTCCCGATGAAGACTGTTCGGAACATTGCCCTCGCGCTTGAGCATTGGCCACCGCCGCCAAATCTTTCCTATTAATGCCTACGAAATGAATTTTGTAGTCCAGTAAGTGCAAGTTGGAGCGAATCCTGGAATAACTATGGCTCAATTGAAGGCCTTCATGTGCGACTCACAATCCAAATCGAAGTTGAAGAAAGTCTGAGATATAGTAATTACGAAAAAAAATTGTCAAAATTTTGTCACAATATTTTTTAGGAAGTGGCATAATACACATAAACAATGAGAGTCGTACCTTCATACCATCTTCATTTCAGTTGGGACCTTGGTCCAACAATCATAATGTAGGTCACAATGGTTGAGGACAATCTTACTAATCTTCCTCGACCACGACGAAGCATTTTCTTCTACATGTAAACCCATGTCATCCTCGATTTTTATATTAATGGGACCATCCATATCTACCATTTCATTCAACCTCTTATTCTTGTTCTTACCCCTTGGCCGTATGAAGGATGTGGTAGCTATTACATGGTCAATTGAATCTGGAAAAGTAGTTTGCAAAGTGTCTACAACAACCCCGCCCCCCCCCCCCCCAAAAAAAAAATATATGGTCAAGAATGAAATCCTACCAATGAGTTTACTGGATCAGATGGCTCCTAGAAAGGATGGCCCTCCGACGACTCGGGGGCCACCAACAATAGCATGTCAATATCACCAACTACATCATCCACGAGTCAGCCTGTCAAGATCCTTAATATGACCCTGGCCCTTGCCCCAGCCTTGACCTGCTCCAACTACTATCTGTTGTCCTCTTGGCATTTGTAATTGTGTTGATGGATCTGCTGACAAAAAAAAATAAATGTGGATCAACATATAACCATAATATTGCATATTACATGGTTTGGACAACTATAACGCTAATCACTCTAGCTACTAAGTCATTATAAAAAATATTCATACAAATAATTTAGTTAACTACATAAGTGGGCAATTTCTTTAAAAAAAAAAACCAAAAAAAATAAATAAATAATAGCATAACCTTCATACCGAACACAGCCACAGATTAAAGGAAAAGAACTTTGTGTTTGGAGTGATGAAGGTGGATAAAAACTTTGTGTTAAAGGAAAAGAAGTGTGATAGATTAAATTTTGATGCAATTTTGAGCACACATTTTCCTGCGCTATTGGCCCAAAGACGCACCAATCGACCCAAGAAGGAATGGGTCGTTTGGAGTTTGGATTCCTCCGAGCTCCAGCAAGCAAGATCAGAGGATGAAATGTTAGCTTGCCAGGTTTGCGGTTTGGATGGACACTATTCCCGTTTCTCTTCGGACATGGAGCTGTTGTGAAGAAAGAAACAGGTTAGAGATTCTTCGGCTAGAACCGAAGATACTCTGACAATCAAGTTAGTATGATGCAATTCAGAGGTGGGGGACTATAGGAGTCCCATGTGAAGCAACCTGGAAGTTTTAAGTTGGTCTTTAGAGAAAAATGAGTGTGTGTGATGAAGGAAAAGGTGAGTTGGAAGCTTTAGCCATAAACGGCCTGCTTTTTGTTCACCAGGTTCTGATGAGAACTTATAAAGAGATTTACCAAAATATTTTTCTCGTACCTTGTTCTCTAGATCTTCCTGGATTTTATAGGTGGGTTTTGCCTGAGGGAAAGTTCTCATCCTCCGTACATGAGCCTTCATGCAGCTCAAATGACGTGACTCGACAAACACGTATCGGCTTGGGATGGTGGCCATACTTTATGTGAAGGCTTTCAGTAAAACTTGAAGCAGGCGTGATGTGTACTTTTCATGATAGTGGGAGGCTTGAGGTGAAAATATGGCTAACGCGATGAGTCTCTTCTTCTGGGGCACTGCGTTGCTTGGGACATATGAATCATTATGGCCATTGAGGCTACCACTGTGGTCGTGATTGGGATCCCGATCATGGGGCCCTTTGACGGGAAAGCAAAGACAAGTCTCCTCTTCGAACTGTTGCTAGTTAAAAAGGTGGGTCTCCAATCTAACGTGTGATGAGACCCTTTTGACACCTCCTTGAAGGGAGGTTATATCGCTTTTGATGGACCTTTCGACACGAGGCCTGAATGCGGAGGCCCCTCATTTACGTTTGGGCACATTCATGCGCATTGAGTGCTTCACTAATAATCAGGACCCTTTATTATTTTCCTAACAGTTACGCCCCAAATTCCCTCATATGAAAGGGAGAGGATGGTGGGAATTAAAAAAAAAATAGCAGAGGTTCCTGGGGAATCTCGCTCTTGGGGTGTCTATTCAAGTTCAACTCCCTAAGCTTATGAGCCACGTGTTTGTTCACGGGTCACTTGCACCTTGCTTTAAGTTGCATTTCTTTCTCCTATCTCTTTCTTCTTCCTTTGTCTCCCGCCATTTCATATTCGTTCAATTTTCTTCCCCAATGGGCAAATATGGTTTTGCAAGAGAATCCTCCGGTGCAGCAGTAGAGTGTTCATCGAAGGCTCCAAGTACCAGTCACTGACACTGTTTGAGTTGGCGGTCGACCCTCTCTCCGAGGGATTCTGACAGGTTGAGGGCGACTTACATTATCCCTGATGACGTTGCGATAAGGATTCTTGACGCCGGCATTGCAGTCGAACCTGATGACTCGATACATGAAGTGTACGTGTACGAGCAAATGTTCAAAGCAGGCATCCGCTTCCGTCTTCTTCCCGAAGTCTAGGAACTTTTATCGGAATTGGGGCTGGCCCCTAGTCAGTTGAACCCAACGCCTAGCGTTTTCTAATCTCCTACTATGAGTTATGGCTGCTCGTGTTGGGCCAAGGTTCTCATTTGACTCCGAGGGAATTCCTATGCTTGTACCACCCCATGAGATATGGAGTGTGAGGGCATTTCAGTCGAGGGTTGGCCAGTTCGTGGATACCCTTGATATTCTGAACAATCCCAACCTGAGCTAGCTTGGTTTCTTCTTTGTTTCTAGTCTTGGATGGGAGCTTCCCGAGAGTCAATGGGTTAAGCTCCTGAGCCGCAAGGTTCCTTTGAGATGGGGATCCGCTGATCATAGTGATTTTAGGGTTCCTTCCTTGACTTCAAAGGAGGAACGCCGCATACCGGCGGTTATGACATGGGGTGAAGCTCATAAGAGCGAGATGAACATGGATTATCTTCTCAACCCGAGCCGCATTGAGAACCTCCTAGGATGCTGTAATGCCCTGACAAAATCATTTAACTGGTAAATGACTTAACGGTTTGTCTCCCAGTCTTAACCTCCTCCAGATTAAAACTTAGGGATCATACACTCTTAGAGATGAAAGTCTACTGCAGAAGACTTGTCACTTATTAAGAATAAAGATAGCATCTAATACCAAAAAATAAAAGAATACCAGAATAACAAAAAACAACATTAATAACATAAGTATTGATGTCTCAAAAGTGTGGTCAAAGACCAGTCATCTAAATAACATAAAGGATTATAGCCCAAATCTAACTAAACATCAAAATCAAAGCCTAGCCTTCACAACATCAAGCATGTAAGCTATGTTTATCATATCACGTCGGGAGTCTCCTTCGGCTCTCCACATCCTACTCAACCACACGGGATCTAGCTCCTTAACCTGGAGAATGCCCTCCAACTAGACTGTACTCCTCGAATACTTCATTATCATCTAAACTATTTATTAAGCAGCATAAGATCATGGGTAGAAAAGATACAAGAGTAAGTCCACAACTTAGTGAGTAATAATGCACATGTTATACAGGTTACCATTTTGTGAACTCATTTTATAAATCACAAGCATTGATATTCTCAATCATGGCATAAATATGTTATGACAATGTAGTATATTTATATATTACATGATATATTTAAGAACATGGGATATTTTAACAATATGGTCTACCCGAGACATTACCCCCTCTCAGCAGGGTTTGTACATCCCAAAGGACTTCTAGTACAATTTTGGTGCTCCGGACATTGCACAAATATACCGTCTTATACTAGCAACTCAACCTCAGGTGGCTCACACTGACTAGCAAAGCCATAACAATGACCCCACTCGAAGAATGATGCGCTGGTCACAAACTTTTAACCATTGGATCCAAAACCCTCATCATTCATAAAAGAAACATTTGACCATAGAATCAACTTGTAATAATAGTAAGTCCATGGCCATTGTACCGCACGTACTGGTGTACCATGTCATACGATGCACATTAATCTTTCGTGTCTTTTATATGCATGTTTTTCACAACTCATCATTTCATTATCTTTGTTAATCATAACCGTTTTCATAAATAGAGTTCACAGTTGAGTATAAATAGACATTTCATGAAAGTTGTAAACATGCAAGTTTTGTACATAAAAAAAGTCATGCTATCCAGAAAAATAACAATAACAAGTATCCGTGTGAATTTTTACTCACTTGAATTGTAGGGATCAACCAAATAATCTTCCACGCAGTCTTTGACTCCCAAATATGAGAAATGATCTTATCATTAGTCTTATGCCTTGAGCTAAATAAGTCCTAAGCCTCTAATAACCCAAAAGGACATTATGTACGAGCATCGATCGTTGGACCAGAAGGTTGAACGTTCTAGGCCCGAACATCGAACGTTTGATGCTGTCTAGAAACTCATTCTGAACTAGAATCTCTGTCCTTTCTAGATTCTAACACCTCCTAAGGTCTCACCAAAGGAAATAAGAGGTTCACACTTCAAAAACGGGATTTGAAGTGTTAAACTCCTTAAATCAACATAAAACCATATAAGCCTTAATGATCAAGCCTACCACTAACAACATAGAAGCTAAGACACAACAACTACCTAAACAAAGTAACAATAAGCAAATAACAACATGAGAACGAGTTAGGCTAGGATGGATACCTCCAAAGTCCAAAAAGTGTCCTCCTTCTGCAAACTCTCCTTTTCACACACTCATAAAGGATTCTCTAAGCTCTAAGTTGAGAGTGAACAATAAAAGTGAGGGGTGGGGCTCTTATTTATAGGGCTAAGGCGTCTCGTTAAGGACTGGTGGGTTTTAGGTCCATCGAACGTTCTATGGTATGACATCGAACGTTTGATGTACTATTACTCAACGGTCCTAGGGTTTCCATCGAATGTTTGACAAAAGCATGGAACGTTCTGACAAAGCATCTAATGATCTAAAACAAGCATAATGTTTGGTACAGTCTGACACACATACTGAACGCATGACCTTAGGTGAACAGCTGTGCACAAGTGGCATCACGACATATATCAAACGTTACATGAAACCATCGAACCTTCCACAGAATCCTTCTAAGGTTCTCCCAACGTCCAATGCCCCTAAACAAGTCATTAATCTTGTTAAATCTTTAGGGCATTACAGATGCCTTCGCACTCACCCTTTTACTATCTAGAAGCCTTCTAGGAGGATGGTCTCAGAGAAGAGTAAGTCCCCCATAGCTTGTGTCAGAGCGACTCCGAAGACATTTGAGTCTTTTCTACGAGTGGCAGCGGCTGCTCAAGACTCTTTGTCAAGCACAAGTCTGACAGTGGAGGCATTTGCTCTATCATCGGCCGTAGCAAGACTTTCGGATTCGCCAAGTCTTGGTGATGAGCTTCCAGTCATTAGGGAAGAGGAAGAGTTTCTTAAGACACCCCTAGTGAAGAGGGGGCAGCCGGAAAGAGGAACCAAGAGATTGGTTCCTAAAGACTACGACGATGTTGCGGGGTTTTCCGAAGGAAAGAGGGCCTTAGCTGCTGAAAGGCTTCAGGTGAGTTTTGGGCCTTCTACCATGAGCCAAACAACCATAAGGCCCAAATTGCTTTGATCCTTTCTTTTGACATAAGTTTTGTTCAGCGGGCTCCTCCGGCGACATCTGTCAGTGCCCCTACGGCAAGGGGACGAAGGTCACCCGAAGGTGGTTATTCTAACGGAAGGTCAAGCTCTCACTATCAGACAAGCTGGACTTAGCCTCTTTGTGACGGAGGGAATTGACTTCGAATCAAAAGACGAACCACGTAGAGAGCTGAGCCCATGGGAGACATCCACGAAGGCCCTAGTAGGCAGGGGATCCTAGCCAGCGGCCGGTCTCAGACCAGGAGCAGTGGTCCCAAGGGTATGGAAAAACGACCCCCCACTCGAGGACGGGACCTTCGTTGAAGCAGGCCCTTTAAACACCGTTTCTTGGTGGGAAAGAGTAGACCCGCTAAGGGATCCTTGGAAGCTTTCTAGAGAAGCGATTCCCTCCGATTTTGGTGATGGCATGGGAAAGATGCCGTTGTCAGATCTTTTGTCAGCGTTGTAGGATCGACAGTTGCTAGTAAGTTCTAATACCCTCCTCTGTTTTTGCCTTATTTGCCTTGTCTCAGCTTGCTCGTCCTTCTTACTTATTGTTTTTGCAGCATGCGATTCACACTATGCGAACGATTGAGGATTTGCAAGCTTTATCTGCTGGGTCCACTCCCGAGATAGAAAAGCTCAATGCTAAGCTGAAGGTGGCCGATGAACAAATCCTTTTACTACGAGGCAGGGTGGAGGAGCTGAGTAAAGATCAACTGGTCCTTGGGAAAAAGACAGCTGAATGAGATTACTTACATCGAACCCTTGGGGAGGCCAATGAGAGGATCAGACTGCAAGAGGCTAAGGCCCTAGAATCCGAGGCACTACATCATGAGCTCCTTGAGCAGGCCGTCCATGTAACACTCAAGGAATTTAAATATCTTGAACTCATTAGAAAACTAAATGATGAGTGTTGAGAAAACATTATCATTTGGATTTTATAATTTTTTTAGAGACGTTCAAGAAGCTTAAAAGATTTGTGAACAGGCTTTAAAATCTCTTTAGGAAAATGATTGCTTTTCTAACCACCAATATTAAAAGTAACAGAAATTGGGTCAAACGAAGTCAGCTTATTTCAAACTGAAGCTCGTTGTGCTTGTATCGAAACCCTCTATCATATGGTAGATTTTCAATAAATGTCAATTCATTGACTTTTTAGGCATAGTAATGACTATTCATCTGCATACGTGGGACTTTTGACTTATGACTTATTTCTAAAATTAGAGATTCACCATTATATTTTAAACATAAATGAACTCCATTTAGCATAGAAAAGGTTTTTTCACTTTTGTTCGATGAAGTCGAAATTCATTTCCAAGGTAGTTGACTTTTTGGCCAAAACCTAGTCTTAAGTCTTCCAACTGTTGAATTTAATAAAAACTGTCTAAAAACACTATTAAGGGCCTGCTATGTTTGTCATGACTAGAGGAATTGAAAGACAACAAAGCCCTTAGTAAAAGTTAAAAAGCAAGGTTAAAATGGTAAAGTCAAAATGTCATGATGAAAATGAAGACTTTTTGGTAAACTTAGTTAACAAGTTAGAACTTGTCATCTTTTCCCCTAGGTGGCTGAATCCTATGGTCTAAAATGCCCTTGGATTCTTCTATAAATAGAAGGCAAGGTGTTGGAGATCATGAATAAAAACATCATACGTTGCGGAAAATAATAAGCATATGATCGAAACATACTTCAATGAAAACACAGCTTTTGATATTTCTAGAGATAAAAAGAAACAAGTTGTAGTTACTAACACATCTTGTGGGCCTCACTAAGGCAATCAAAAATATTTGCATGTGTGTTTGATTCCTCTTCCATGTTTGTTGTTGATGATCTTCAAAGATTGATGAAGAACACGAAGAACACCAAGAACCTTGAATTTTCAAGAACTTTGAATCACCAACAACTTGAAGGAGCTTCGAAGAACACGAAAAACAAAGTTCTTCAAAATTCAGATTTCTCATTGATGGTTGAATATGACTGTGAGTATGGACTCACAACTAGAAGTATAAGAGCAAAAACTCTTTAGTATATTTTCTGTCACTTTTTAACACTTTTATTCACAACTTGTAATGTTGTCATGTAACTTGTGTGTCTATTGCTTCTCATGAACCTCTATTTATAGATTTAGATTTACTTGTAGAAAAGGTATGAGACTATTCTAGAAATCCATGGAACTTTAGAAATATGGTAAAAATTAGGATTTTTAGAAATAAATAAAAGGAGGCAAATAAAAAACGAGCCACTAGGGGACTAGTGGCCGTGCATGGGGAGAGATCACTCTCCCCATGCGCATGGGCTAGGGTTAAACCCTAGCCCTTTTCTCCCTTTGGTCTTAGCTTGAGCCCTTTGTTTTCATCTCTTGGGCTCAATGCTCCTTCCCCTTTCAACTAAGCTTAGGAATTAAATCTTTTAGCCCCAAACTCTTCATACAGGGCTCTTAGAAAATAAACTCTCTTAGCTCATCTTTTCATAAAATAAAACAAGCCTCACTAAATATTAATTCTAGGCCCAATGCTTTATTTAAATAAAAATAACCTAAATAAATAAATAAATATCTGATGAACATATTTAGCTAAGTCAATTTACATCAGCTTAAGAAGGGACCTGAAGGAAAAATAGAATTAGCTTCCATAGTCCTTTGTGAAATTTTGTCACTTAATGACTCATCACACCTGACTAAAAATCCTAGATAATTATACTAAACAAATGTGACTTCACTTTAATTCATATTTTGACAAAATACAATTAATCCTTCATGACATACTTATTAAATACATATTACCCCCCATGGAACTTTTTCCGTAGTTGAATCAAAGATGATTAACTGTCACTTTGTTCACTACATCTTTTCCTTGAGTCTTTAGATTCGAATCTTATGTTTTATCTCATTGTACCTTATGAGATTCTAGTCACCCTTGTACATCATTTTAAGTAAATTTCACCGAAATTCACTTAGGCCTTAGATACAGGATAAAATATTCTTATCAATCCTAAAACAAGGGAATGTTCCTTATCTCTTTGTTTAACCAACAAAGGACTTGGATTCCTTCGTGAAGAGAGATCTTCCACAATGCTACATGTAGATCACCCAATGTTTAGAGGTTGATGTGGAGTTTATGATCAATGATAAAATTTACCACTCGCAATAGAACAAATCCTTGTAGGATAGGACTATATAGAGGATGTTGAACCTCAAGGACTATTTTTGGCAGTTGTTTATCAAGTATTCAAGATCTAATCTAACCTAACTCAGAAAAGATGTTGTTTGTTTTTAGTTTTAAAAACTAGTGGTTAACATAAATAAATAACAAGTGAAATGGAGAGAAGCATAAGAGATTGATTTCACCACAATCCTCGTTCCAATGGTAGATCGTGTTCACATAGAACTCTTATTACATGCATGATATGATGCGTGTTATGGTTATCAATCACAAGACGACGTCGACAAAAAAATACTTTTGTTGAGTTTTTGTTGAGAGATAATGATAACTCATCTTAGGTTAGCATAGATCATCCACCTAACCACTAATTGTGGTACGATCCGTGTTCCCTAACATGGCCTCTAAAACTTCCTAATAAACCTACACATAGTCAAGGGATAAGCATAACCCATCTTAGGTTGGCATGAATCGTCTACCTACATTACACTAAACTAAAATGTAGAATGATCCATGTTCTTTAGACGTGACATATCAAACCCCCTTGATTTTGAGTAAAAAAAAAAAAAACCCTTGCATAGCCATCATCCTCATAATCACAAAAAATAAGAATGTTTGAGTTCATCTAAGACAAAAAAACTCTCTAAGATAAGATAAGTATTTTATCATAAATGAGTATGAACATTAACAACGATTTACAAGAGTTTTGCAATCTTTTAGGCTATACAATCATCATACATATGCAGAAAATCCCAAGAGAAACACAATCAAACCATTGTTACTTGGAAAGGGCTACATCAACACCCTATGGAAGAGTTAGCTACTCATGGAGGAGCTGAAAATCTCTTTTGATGAAGAGAAAACCATCTCCTAGAACTTGGTTGAGCTGCTGGTTGTGCTGCCTGGTCTAGCTCAGAATAGTCCCCCATTTTGCTTCAAACTCTCCTCTTTTGTGTAGTGATACGATCAAGCCTTATTCAGATGGGCTCGAGCCCTATTTCTTCATCAACTCACTTTGATGTGTTTTAAGCCCGAAATCAACAGTGTTGCTTGCACTTTTTCCTTAGGACCTGAAAATACTAAAAAGCACAAAAACAACAAAAAACATTATATTACAAAAGAAACTACGGGCTAACATATGCAAATTAAACGGCTTGAATATGTAACATTCGGCGCTTATCATTGGTGTTGACCAAAGATTAGTCTTACTCTTTAATACATCAAAGTGATCTTCACTTGACATTTGGTTCACTAATTTCTCAGGATTAAGAGTAATAGTTATAAGTTGTCGTGCACATACATATATTCTATCTGACAGTTATTAGAAAGAATAATGACTCACGTGGTCCTATTCAATGTATAGCCCTGTGTACATGTATACCCCTTTGCTATCACACCAACATGTCAACTTGAAGTCTATCCCTGCTTCACTGGATCAAGATAGATCACCTACGTTGACCATGAAATAGTCTAGATGGAATGCCTAGTTTCATTTATGACTATGAACAAAACGTTTTATTAGTTACAAGGATCCTTTGACTATGATCTTTTTGTGTGCTAAAATACTTTACTCACACCATAGTCACATACAATGTAACCTAGGGACCTTTACATATATATATCAGGTAATATTCAAAACACATATATGCTATGTAAAACATTTCATAAATATGCCCAATGTTCAACAATTAAATTAGGGTATAAACAATCAATATTCATTACATAAAAAATAATTTTATTATCAATTGGAGTTTTGGACACCAGTTCCAACACAAGGGTGAAGGCTTTCATGCATAGTTTTGTAAGGCTTTTGCATGTGTTTTAGAAAGAAAGCCTCATCTCTCTCCTTTCTTCTCCAATTCGGCTACCTTGTGTTCTTGGAGAAATGTTTATGCTTTCACCTTGGCATCAACCTACCACACTTCTATTTGAGTTTAGATGGTGTTTTAGTCCTTAAGAATCAACTTGGACAACATTAGAGGTAAGCAACACTATCTCTCTCAAAACTACTCCAATTCGGCTCCTACGGTGTTTTCATGGAGTTTTTGTGTTCTATTTATGGCAGCGAGTAGGGGACACTGTAGGAGGTTTTAGAACTATTTAAAAAAATCTTATCACTACCTTAGCACTCTTGGAAGGACTCAAGGACTCATCTTCTCCATTCTTCCTTCAAATCGGCTACTAGGTGGGTTTTGGTGGATTTTTTGTCCAACCTTACTTGATGCATGTTCTTGGAACCATTTGATGGGATCTTTGATATATATGTAATATACTTTAATTGGATGTTGTTTAAGAACCCTATAAGCTTAAATGATTAAAAAAGAAATATAAGCATAAGCTTGTAAAGTGTGGCGAACCGATTTCAAAATTGAATATATATATATAAGGGTTAATACCTTTTTTAGTACTTGGGTTTTAACTTCTTTATTTTCCCACCTTGGGTTCCTTTTGGGATGTAGAATAACATGTATTATCGGTAAAGACACAACCAGTACCTGTCATTAACTTTTTGAAAACATTTTAATGGCAATCCATGTGTTGAATCAAAACCCGCCACATATCACTAAAGTTTTTTCTTAAAAATTAAAATTTAAAAATAAATTTTCAATAATAAAAATCAAAACTTAATTAACATTAAAATAAAATTTCAAAAAAGAAAGAAAGAAAAAGGCTGCAGGGGTGGCTTGAGCCACCCCTTGCAGCCCATGGGGTGGCTACCACCTCCGTTTTGGTCAATGGGGTGGCCGGCCACCCCATAGCCAAAATGGGGGTGTCCGCCCCCCCCCCCCATGGCCGGTATGGGGGTGGCCGAACCACCCCAAGGCCCTTGGGGATGGTTCGGCCACCCCATAGGCCAAAATGGGGTTGGCCGAAACTATCCCTTGGGGTGGTTCGGCCACCCATACGGCCGTAGGGGGTGGTTTCGGCCACTCCCTACGGCAGGTATAGGGTGGTCGGACACCCTCAAAGGCCTTGGGGGTGGATCGGCACCCCCTAAAGGCCCAAATTTTTTAGATTTGGCCCTTGGGGGTGGTTCAGCCACCCCAAGAGCCACAAGGTGGTTTGGCCACCCATACCGACCGGCATAGGGGGTGGTCGAACCACCCCAACCCTTGGGGGTGGTTCGGCCGCCTCTTAAGACAAAATGGGGGTGGTCGAAACCACCCCCAAGGCTTGAGCCACCCCCGTTTGGCTTGGGGTTGGTTTCAGCCACCCTGGCCGGCGAGTTGGGTGGCCAAACCATCCCCATGGCTCTTGGGGGTGGTTCGGCCACCCCCAAGAGCCAAACCTAAAAAAGTTTGGGCCTTTAGGGGGTCGCTAATCCACCCCAAGGGCCTTGGGGGTGGATACCAGCCGTAGGGGTGGTCGAAACACCCCATTTTGGCCATGGGGTGCCTGAACCCCCTCAAGGGCCTTGGGGGTGGTTCGGCCACCCCATACTAGCGTAGGGGGTGGCAAACAACTCTCAGCGCAAACGGGGTGGCCGAGCACCCCCAAAGGCCTTGGGGGTGATTGGCCAACCCCCAACCGGCCATGGGGTGGCGAACACTCCATTTTGGCCTATGGGGGTGGCTGGCCACCCCATTGACCAAAATGGGGTTCGCAGGCCTCCCCATGGCTGCAAGGGGTGGCTCGAGCACACCTTGTAGCTGTTTTTCTTTTTTTTTTTAATTTTCTATTTTCTATTTAATTTTAATTTTATGTTTTGATTTTTAATATTTTTGATTTTTCTTTATTTTAAATTTTATTTTTTGAATTTTATTTTTTTTTTTTTTAAAAAAACTTTAGTGACGTGGTAGATTTCGTGCAAACACGTAGATTACCGTTAAAATTTTTTCTGGAAAGTTAACGGTAAATACTATCTGTGTCTTTAGCCATACCAGGTTATTCTACATCTAAAATGAAACCAAGGTGAAAAAAAAAAAAACGTTAAACCCAGGATACAAAAAGGTATTAACCCATTTTTTTAAACGAATAATCATCGAAGCTCATGTAAAATCCACATCATCAACTCATAATCTGAGCATATCACATCAGAGTTAATAACATAACGCAACGGAATATATATAACATAACATGTGAGAGTCATAACCTGAAGCAAACATAAACTATCTTAAACAAGTTTAGAACATCAACTATACAACAAAAGAACGGCTAACAAAATGCCACATATGGCTTAGGAAAAATACATCAACATGTTTATGTTATACAACACATTGATGTAAACAAAAGCTAGACCATTAAAGTCTATACAAAAAAGGGATCTGGCATACACCGCCATCAGTGATAGCCCAAATACACAACCACTGGATCGGCATCCAAATCCTCAGTACCTACAGCATTGGCATCATCTGCACGTTCGTAGGGTTAACCACGATTATACAATGGATATATGAGTCCACGGCCGCAATTTGTATATTAATCACTAAGTTTTCGTATTAAACTAATCTTTTATTTATACAAGCATTTACAATAACAATTACTTTACTTTATAAAAATATGATTTTATTTATTCAAACTTGGCGTAGCTGATAAAGTAAACATCGCATTTATAAAGCATTTTGAAATTTACCATATAGCTATAAATGTATGCATAGCTCCAAAGTACTCTTGGATACATATATATATATAAACCCATATAATGCATAACTTTGTACATAATAATATCTAGCTATACAAATATATATGCATTCCATTCACTCAAGTCCCGAACCACATACATATAAGTATATCTAGGCTCAAATTCTACAAATCGTCATATGCAAACCAGATGTAAACGTAAAGTATGTGATGTTCCATTCAACCTCATATGCATACCAATACATCTAGTATGAAATTTTTCATAATCCAATACCCATCTAAATCATCAATAAAAAATGCAATGCATGATTTATCTTCCACTTTCATATTTACTTATCATAATGTATACAACCTGCGCAACGAACCCAGCCCTAGCAGACTGCACACATCGGCCTCAGGGACAACTCCCTAGCTTCGCGCGTAATGAGCCCAGCCCTAATACTTGTGTCTAACGGGCCCAATGTAATGTCCAAGAAATTATTTAATGGGTCTATTTGGAAAATAAAAAATAAGTCTATTTAGTGTGGTAAAATAATATAAGATGGTTATATTCTTATATTTGAGTTAGTGTGGTAAAATAAAACAAAGTGTTTTATTCTTACACTTTGGGCTTGTATGACTTATAAAAGTAGTAGCCCAAGATAAAAGAATAGAAAGACACATTAGGTCAAAGCCCATTTTATCCTCATCCATTCACTTGAGTTTATTGGCACTTTAGTAAACACCACATGTGGTCCCTCACTTTAAATAGAGAAATAAATAAAATAAAAAGAAGAAAAGAGTAGGCTCACACGTTTGTTTCCAAAACATAGAATCATAGCTTTTATTCTCTTTATTTGGCTATTGGTTCACATGTCTAACTTTTTGGTGTTGGGCTTCTTCACGTGGACTAAGGGGCTGAATTCCCTCATTCTCATGTGTTGATTTTTAAACACTCCTCTTCTTTTATTTTGTTCTCTTGTGCCTTAAAGCTTTCGGTCCCCACTTAAAACAAAAAACCAAAAAAACGTGCAACCTTCTTCCCCTCTCATTGATGCCCAGGTCTCCCCTTTTTTCTCTTTCACGCAAACCCCCCAGCACACACTCTCTCACTCTCGGTTCCTCTCCATCTCGGTGTCCCAACCCACTCTCCTCTCTTCTCTCTTGCTTTCCTTCATCTACACATGGAGCATTGGAGCTATGGTATGAGTTTTGGCTTCTAAGTGGATTGAGAGAAAAATCTAAACCGTAAGTTCCCTTTTTCGTAACTTTCTCATTTCTTTTCTCTTGCTCCTTCACATGGATTTGGGTTGGCTTGGCTTGAGATTTTAGCTCAAAAATCACTCACAATGGACTGTACACGATAGTAGCTAGAGAGAGATTTTTCATTTTCTCAACCTCTCTCTCTTTCACGTGTGACTAGAGTTTGAGCTTAGATTGGAGCAAAATCAAGTCTTCCATCATTGTTGAGCATTGGGTAACGATTATCAACGTNTTTTTCGTAACTTTCTCATTTCTTTTCTCTTGCTCCTTCACATGGATTTGGGTTGGCTTGGCTTGAGATTTTAGCTCAAAAATCACTCACAATGGACTGTACACGATAGTAGCTAGAGAGAGATTTTTCATTTTCTCAACCTCTCTCTCTTTCACGTGTGACTAGAGTTTGAGCTTAGATTGGAGCAAAATCAAGTCTTCCATCATTGTTGAGCATTGGGTAACGATTATCAACGTTAGAACGTCCAATTTACCGATTGGATTGAGGTAATTTCGAAATCCCTAATTTTCTCTAAGTTAGATCAAATTTTGGATATGAGGTTAAATCCTTTAAATTGGCTTAGGGCTTTTGTATGTAGTGAAATTATATACAAAATGTAAGCCTTGGGTTGTTGAATTAATGAGTTAAAACTTCAATTTCACAATTAATCTAGTTTAGACATAAACCTTAATTTTTGGTAGTTTTGATTAATTTGGGGCTTTTGATGTTTAAATACCATGATTGCTATTTATATGGGTTAATTACATTTAGAGTGTTAATTAACCCTAGATTTTTTATGGGTTCCATGGAAAATGGGTATTTACATAGTCTAGGTGTTCAAATATCAAATTAGAATTAGAGTATGGTTGGAAGTAATTATAAACAAATTAATTTGGGGGTTTGTTATAAACCCTAGAATGCTAAGGGTTATTGATACTTGTGATTTTCAAGTGTCATGGGTTATTTAGTTTAGAGTATGTGTCTATAGTTTTTGATGTTTTAGCAATGTGTTTATGCAGCGGGTATTGCTTGAACGTTCAGTCTAGAATTTGAAACTCAACAAGCGGAAAAGGTAAGTATTTATACTTTCTGAGAGTGATGCACACCTTAAAGTGTTTAATGTTTTGTTTTCAATGTTTAGCAGATGTTGTACTTGCTAAACAAAATAAATATTTTTTTTAAAAGAAATTTTGAAGGAATAATATGATGATTTAAAAGACGAATTGATGATATTTTATGATAATATGTGATTTGTGATTTCGATTATCTTCTTGAGATTTATGATGATTTGATGAATGATTGATGATGAGTTTTGATGACTTATTGATGTTTTATGATTATGGCGGAATTTATTGACATGTTGAGTTTTTATGATACTTTATTGAGATTTGTTTTGAGAAATAACTATGGCAAATATGTTTACATGGTTTTATGAGCTTATGTATGGAACGCATGAGAAGGACATGAGATAAATGACGCATAAGAACCTAGGCTATAAGGGTTAAGAATTGTGAGCATATGACCTAGGCCACATGGGTTAAGAATTATGAGCATATGACTTTGGTCACAAGGGTAAAGAATTGTGAGCATACGCTAGTGCATATCATAATGATTTCCATGATGACTTTATGATGGCACAATGCATGCATGACATGATGAGTTTATATGATTTTATAATATTTTATGAGATTGATGTTAGTAATACTTATATACATGTGTTCGCCTAAAGGGATTGGATCGCTTGTATGTGAGTATAGCTAAATCATGATGTTTCAAGTTATGAGTTATTGGACTTTATTATAAACGTATTAATATGCATATGAGGTTTAATGGGAAAGGACATATGTATATTCTTACGGCTAGCTGCATATGTGATTTATGTTTTATTGCTTAGATATGCTTATATGCTTGTGTTTTCACCCATAAGAGAAGTAATGCTTGTATATGAGTGTAGCTGAGTTATATGATATATTTATAACATAGTTGAGCACTTGTGTGTATTAGTACAGGCGGGAGACTGGAACGTATATGTATGTACTCGGTTATTATTATATTTCAGATGTTTTATCACTACATATGTTTACTTCATCAGCTGCTCATGTTTGTCATACTTCTAATAGCCGTTATTGTAAACTCATGTAACTAATACTTTGGTTCTTTATGAAAACTCAGTGGATTTTTATCCATTGAATCTGTTGACTCACTCATTTTTCTTTCCGCCTATGTAATCATGGATGATCTCTATGGTTACATAGATATTGATGCAGGTACTGAGAGCTTAGATGACGATCTCGTAGCCTACTACCTTGGCTATTACGACTGACGTCGTGGGATGTGTTCTTTTTGTATAGACTTCATAGATAGTCTATTCTTTTGTATATGGCTTGTGTCGCATGTGACACGTTTGTATAGCTATTCTTTTTGTATATGTCATAGTGTAAACTTTTAATCATTAGTATTTATTTGTCAGCTCTATGTGTATTGATTACTCCCTTAGTATATAAATGCTTCCGCTTAGTTTATATATAATGTGATATGTGACTCTGATAAATAAATGTAATCACATGATCCACTATGAGATACATGTATAACAGGTGTTCCTATCTCCCTGTGACTATCAATTCGATTCATAATTACTGTATGTTTTTTTAAAAAAATAAAATAAAATAGCTACAGTATAATTATGAATAGGGTCGTCACACCCAACCCTAGCACCTTTTATAACTTTTATCATAATGGGCCCAACTCTTTTCATTAACTCATAATCATCATTCATGTTCATACTTGTACATCAATGCTTATGCTCATGTCTATGCAACTTTTCAATTTCATAACAATATCATTTCTCAATATTCATGACATCACAACTCATAATCAAATTCCTATCTTAATAGTCACACTCAACATCTTTGAAACATCAACATAAATATCAATCATAATATCTTTCATCTTCACCCTTTCAAAATCATGACAACAATATTATTCATATCTTATCAAACATTTCATAAATCATTGAAAGTATCAAGGTAACAATAAATCATTCTTAAAACAATATATGATTGACTCGATCTTGTCATAGACTTAAACATGCTTTGAAAACATTAAACTTCTATTCTTTCTTAACATGTTTAGCATTTATAAAAACTTCTAAAACATTTATAAAACCCTTTTGAATACATAAAACCAATTTTGTTCTTAGTGAGTAAAATACTCACCTTAATCCTTCGATGCTATGTGATGACACCAACTGATCGCGCTTAAAAATCAAATTTAAATTTATAAACATTCGCAATAGCACGAATCTTTGTAGATAGGTCTATATTGAGGGTATCGATCCGCATGGATTGTGTTCAGTTGTATGAGAATGGAATCTCTAAAATTTTACCTAACTCAACTCATAAACAAGAGATGTTGTATTTTTAAACTAAAAACTAAATAACAAAAGCCTTAAACTAAGTTACACAAATGGATCTAAAAATAGTAGGGGAGGTATAGGAAATTGATTTCACTCAATCCTCATACCACAAGCGAACTAATTCTAGCATGGATCTCAAACAAAGGTATGGTTTTGAGCGTGTAAAGGTTGTCAACCCTCACAACAACTCATCAAGAAAATACTATAAATAGAAAATGATAAAGTATCATAGTTGCACACAAGCCACTCACCTAACATTCTACATGTGATTAAACTCGTGTTCCCTAGCATGCGATATAAATTCTCTTAATAGCCTACATAAAATCATGAAATAAGCATAAAATATCATAGGTTTCCACTCCTCTTTCTATCTATTCTAAGTTAATCTAAACATGGATTGAGTCATGGTCCCTAGCATACCCTATCAAACTCACATAACATCATGTCAAAAGCATCATTACGTAGCTTATACTTTCTCAATCAAAGACATCAAAAGCATTGAAATCATTCAAAACTTAAACCAATTCCTCATAGACAGAGAACAAGTTTCATCTCAAATGGTATAATCAATAAGAACAAACCTTATGCATATACAATCACCATACCATTTATACAAAATCCAAGCTAAAACCAATCAACCCATAGCACTTGGATCAAGTTACATCAAAACCCTACAATGGGTTTAGTTCCTCATATAGAAATTAGAAATCTCCATTGATTTGGAGAGAACCACTTCCTAAGGAAATTAAGTGCTAAGAGATGAGTTCTACCTACTGTCCAGAAGCAAAATAAAGCAAAAGAAAACTAAAAACTACTCTGGAAGTAAACTAAAAACGAGCTCTCTTCTATCTCGGACAGCAAAATACATATATATGGAAAAAAAGCCTTGATGTTTCTTAAGGAAAGATCAAGCTAAAGATCTAAAGTTCCAGTTGTTTAGGAGTCTTCTGGGGAGTGAATTCGGCGCCTACAACTCGCTGGCAAGCCGCAATTTTGGACCAAGAAATATCCCCACCGCCGTTAGCTGTCAAAAATATCTTCCAGTTTCTGGAAGCTACAACGACGCTCGAGCATCAGGATTGGGTGCTCGAGCGTCACACTGTGCTGACGCTCGATACTAACTTTTGGGTGTTCGAGCGTCACTCCTTCACAGCACATGAATTGTTCTTCAACTTATCTTCAAACTTAATTCCAATGATATATTTTGAATTTCCATTAAGATCTGAAAACAAGACAAACACTAAAACACACTAAAATGTTAAATAACAATGCAAACTAAGGTATAACATATGCGAGTTAAGGGGCTTGAATGTATAACATTCAAGACTTATCACCAACTCAACCACTTAGCCACAACAAATTGCAATATCACATTGAACACTTAACCCATTAATGACCCATAGATTAACGGGACTCATAACACGAACCATAAGTTACAAAAGCTAACCCATTATAATTTACTAGTGATTAACATCTACATTACAAAACTAACAAAAATCACAAAGCTAGACTTAGTACTCACCACGAAAATACGAAGCCCGGATTATGAAACTTCAATCTAACGCATTGCAAATATATCAAATTCTAAGACAATACAACAAGATTAAGCAATATGCAAGCTACATAGCTTAATCAAGAGAGAATAAACTCAAATTTGAGAATTTACCTCAAACGATCGATTAGAACAATGATCCAACACAGAAGAATGCAATTTCGGTGTTAGAAAACATGATTGGAAGCTCAAAATGGCACAACACTAGGGTTTGGAGTAAACCATAGGTGAGAGAACAGAGCTCAAAGGCGTTCAAAATCAGAATAAGTGGGAAATGAGTTGGAAAATAGTATTCCAACTATTTATAGTCAAAACCAGACCTCACCGTTCGAACCGATAAAATTTTGTTCGAATGCCCTCTCACAGAATGGCTCGATAATATCTGAAGTGTCACACCATTTGAACTGATACTTACCCATTCGAACTGATACATGGAACGAGACTTAAAACGAGCATGTCGGGATTTCACAACACAAGATCCGTTCGAACTAAGGTTAGGACGAAAATTGGAATGGACTACACCGTTCGAACTTGAAATAGAACGGGTAATATAACAAATGTCTCTATAGCTCAATTTCTAATTTTCGAAGTGACTTGTCCGAACTAGACTTAGAACGGACATTAGAACAGAAGCCCCTAGAGCTCACCCATTCAGACGGAAAAACTCCCAATTCGAACAGAAAGCCACAAAACTGACTTTCCTAGAGCTTTTCTATGTGTTCATTTTTTTTTCTTACTTTTAATTTCTCTTTTGCCCTTTGGTTATTAATTCCACTTGGTCATTTACTTAATTAATTTCATAAAATCCATTAATCATATTCTGGGTACAACATAAAGGAACTTGTAATCTATGTTGTTTATTTTTAATCTTAAAGTAAATCTATACTTTAAGTCATGTTTGAACATTATGTATACCAAAAGTTCTAACTATGCTTCGGTGTTCAAACATGAAACTTAGTATGAAACTACTGTGAGAGTTTTCTAACACTAACTCATTTGATTGTTATTTGTGATCCTCGTGATATCTCCTCACTCAGGTGGGATTTTCATGAGTTCAATACTATATTTGATTTGCTATTATGATCCTCATGATATGTCCTCACTTAGATGGGATTTTCATGAGTTCAATATCATATTTGATTAGCCATTTGTGATCCTCATGACATGTCCTCACTTAGGTGGGATTTTCATGAGTTTAATATCTAACTTGATTTGTTAATTGAGATCCTCGTTATATGTCCTTACTTTGATGGGATTTTCATGAGTTCTCATTTACTATGACTTTAGGCAAATGGATGTCAAGATAGCATTTTTTTAAATGGGCAACTTGACAAGGGCATCTATATGATGCAGCCAGACGAATTTATAGCTGAGGTCTAAGGGGATAAGGTAGGTAAATTTCAAAGGTCCATTTATGGACTTAAGCAGGCATCTCAGTCATAGAACATCAGGTTTGATGAACCATGTGTGTATAAGAAGTGTCAAGGTAAGATAGTAATGTTCTTGGTGTTATAGGTTGATAACATCCTACTTATTGGAAACAAAGTGGGAGATTATCAATGGTAAGGATCTGGTTAACTAATCAGTATGATATGAAGGATTTAGGAAAAGCAAGCTACATCCTAGTAATCAAGCTCCTATAAGATTACAGAAATAGGATGATAGGCTTACCACAACCTACAAATATAGATAAGGTCTTAGCAAGATAACATACTAGATTCCAAGAAAGGGTTACTACCCTTTAGGTATGGAATCACTCCTACTAAGGAGTAGTGTCCTAGACACCTCAAGAGGAAGAGTATATGAGGGTTGTTCCTTATGCTTCGGCTATCGGAAGCCTCATGTATGTTATACTATGCATTAGACCTAACATATATTTTGCAGTTAGCATGGTCAGCAGATATTAGTCAAACCATAAACCACCACATTGGGTAGCAGTAAAGCATATACTCAAGTATCTTCGAAAAACGAGGTATTATATGCTTATCTACAAATGTGAGGTTTTGACAACTACTAATTAAAGAGATTCTAAGTATTAGTCAAATCGTGATTTTTGAAAGTGTGACTTCCCCGATCCCCGAGGCTACCCAGCTGGCCCGTCAACCACTTACATGGCCCTCAGGGCTACCCGTCAACGCGGACCCCTTGGCACTACTCATATTGTCCTTTTTGGGCTACCCAGTCCAGCCCCGTAGGCTACTCGACTTCTGGACCCTCAAGGCTTTGCTCCATTTGGTCGTAGCCGCTGGAACGCGTCCCCCATGGTTCGAACCTGGGACCTTTAATTCCCACAATTCGCAATCATGGTTAACCATTGTGGAACTTAAAGGTCCCAGGTTCAAATCATGGGGGACACGTTCCAGCGGCTACGGCCAAATGGAGCAAAGCCTTGAGGCTCCAGGAGCCGGGTAGCTTATGGGGCCGAACTGGGTTGCCCAAAGAGGACAATATGAGTAGTGCTAAGGGGTCAGCGTCGACGGGTAGCCCTAAGGGACACGAAAGTGGTTGACGGGCCAGCCAGACAGCCTATGGGACCAAGGGCATCACAGAAAGTCTACCTTAAGGTATGTCTTTAAAGAGCTGGTAGTGGTAGAAGAGTTGAGCATCATGAATTGCTAAACTCCACTATAGAAGCTGAATAGGTTGCAAGCCACTGAGGCAGCAAAGGATTTAGTATGGCTTAGATAGTTTCTAATGGGACTTGGTATCAAGGGATAAAGCAGTTTCCTATCATGTTGTTTTACAACAATAAAAAAGCAGTTGCACAATCTAGGGAACCAATGGACCATAGGAAAGAGGAATCATATCGAGAACAAGTATCATCCTATGAGAGAGATAGCATCTAGAGAAGATGCAATTGTGGCTAAGATTTTAGCATACCAGTTCACTTAGACCTTGCAAGAGGAGATTTTCTAAATCTCAGGGAATGAGAGTCAAATGTGTGCCGTAATCAGAATTGAGGGCAAGTGAGAGATTGTTGGGGATTATACCCTAAATCCCAAGTTATTTATATTTTGACATTAAGAGTTTGTTTTTGAATAAATTATTATTATTAACTGATTAAATATTTGACATATAACATATAATCTTTTGTCTGATCTTTTATGATTATCCTCATACAAAAGGTCCAGAGATTACAATGAATATGGTCTATGGGTGTGAGCAGTGGTTTTTGTCACACAAGGTCTAAGATTGTAACCCTTGTATTCTGAAATTTATTTGTTCGTAGTTGGCAATGTAATTAGACATTCCATTGGCAAGATTATTACACATCAATTCTGTGATTTACCTTAATCAAATAAAGAGGATACTTCAGGTTAATGTGTAGGTGTATAAGGTTGTATATACTAAACAGACCAGGAGTTGTCTTTCCAGAAAAATGTTGTCCTTAGGAAAAGGCGATAAATCTCAGACTACTTATACTCATGATTCTAAATCCTGAGAGAAAGTTTGACTCAGATGTCGTGTGGGATTACTTTGATGCATTAGATTGAGACGGTAACATCATCTATGTGATGGGTGATCACATGTAGCATTGTAAGGGAAGCTTTGCTCAACCGGGAATCCAAATCCTTTTAAAGAATAAGAAATCTCCCCCTGAATAAGATTTTATACGGGATTATTCTCAATCTCGGGCTAGAGCATTTTGGAAGGAGAATTCCAAAATAGATTATTTAGTGTTGGGGGTTGGGCCTAAACAACTGTGTCGGCCCATATCCCCTTTTCTATGGAACGGCCCATAAATAAAGGGACCGAACTTGCACATCTATATTCACCGACTTTCTTCTTAAGGGTCGGTTAGTGCATCGAGGTTTCTCCCATCCCTCAAGGTTCAGCTCTAGGATGAAGGGTGTAATGATTCTTGATGGAGAGAGGACAAGGTCCATTATGGCTAGCATTTAAGGCAGCCGGCCTTGGTTGCTGCTCCCGCATGTTTTCGAGGTCCACCTGCCCCTCAGGACGTGATTGACGTGACAAGCGGACAAAGGCTCGGATGACGTGGGCCTGTACTTATGTGAGACGCGGAAGGGTCATTAATGGATCTCATGGGCATAGAAGACAATAAGAAACTTAGGGCCCCACCATAGAGGTTCATTAAATGAGCCTCGGGAATCCACCACTATATAAGAAGCAGGACAAGGTTCGGTGCGAGGTACGTAACAAAAAACCCTAAAAATACTCTGAGTTTTTTTAGAGGAATTCCCTAAAGAAAAATACTGACTTAGGCATCGGAGCTATCCCCCGCCGGCAACCCCCGGCAAGCTCTTGTGTCTAACGTTTTCTGTGTTCTCAAGTCCACGTGCAGCCGGAGTTGGAAACTGTCTCAACAGTTTGGCGCCGTCTGTGGGAACGATTTCGTTCTTACTACAAGAAAAAACCAATCCGACTGTGATGGGCATCGAAGAAGCTTCGCAAGCTCCCCCTGGCCAGCGGGGGGAACAAGCAGACGTCCAGACCTTCATTCCAGAGACTCCTTACGTGGATAAGGGAAAATCCACCACCTTCCAAACTCCACCAGTAGGAACGACCTCCCAGACACCAGAGGCTCAGATGCAACAAATGGCTAGAGAGATAGAAGCCCTCAAACGTAAAAACGCGTCCCTTACTCACTAGCTTTACCCCAGCGCTCGTGGCAGAGTGCATGCAGAAGGACAAGAGTTCTCCGAAGAGGACTCTGATGAGACCAGCCCCGATGAAGAGGAATATATACGCATGGAAAGCTTACGAGCAGAAGGTCGCCATGGTGGAGACCACCAGATGGAAGGAGGAAGCCTTACTAGAGAAGACCCAGTTACGTGGCAAAGAAGTGAGCAGGCGGAATCGAGCGACCAACGCCCGCCTGAAGCGCTGCGGGGGGAGGCTGTGTAAGCAGTGGACGGCACCATCACCACCACCGAAATGAACGTCACGTCGGAGAGGGCGCCGGACGCCGCCTAAATTTCGAGAGGGAAAACCACCAAAGCCTTGGGCTGAGATATCTCCAAGCTAGTCCTCCACCTCCACAAGGGGATGTTCATGCCCTAATCAGGGGCTTGGAAGCCAAGTATGATGCGGTGCTTCGTGACATGGGAGGAAAGCAGTCTGCTGTTGACTCTATCATCCAGCGTGCCCGCTCAGTTTTTACTCCACATATAATGAGCCACCCGGTTCCTGGAAGATTCAAGGTCCCTCCCGTCAAACCTTATGATGGGACGGGCGACCCCGTAGGTCATTTGAAGTCCTACAAGGCCCATATAGATCTGCATGCCACGACAGACGAGATAGCTTGTCGTGCATTCCCTTTTACACTGGAAGGTAGTGCTCAAGAATGGTTTGGGGGATTGCCAGCCAGCTCCATAGACAGTTTCGAGGATCTGGCAAAAATCTTCCTCACACAGTTTCTCGCGTCGAAGAGACGCAAGAACACACTACAATACATGCTCGCGTTGAAGCACGGGGAGACCGAACCCCTCAAGGATTACCTCCAGAGGTTTAATAGGGAGGGAGTAGAAGCGGAAGAAATGTCCGAGAGCGTAGTCTTGACGGCCGCCACAAAACAAACTCTAGCATAAACGGCCTTTCGTCCTTGAGCTAGCAAAAAAGACTTCAACAACCCTACGGGAGTTCATGGAGAAGGCCGAAGAATTCATTAACCAGGAAGAGATGGTGAGAATGTACACTGAAAAAGACACAAAGCCCAAAGAGTAGGCTAAGAAGAAGGAGTCTCGCAGGGGAGAAGGGGCCTCCGGCCATGGAAAAAGTTCGAAGAAAGGCGAGAAGCTGCCCGAGAAGAAAAAGCCCATAGCTGAACGAGAGTATAATTTTACTCCGTTAAACACAACTGTAGCAGAAATATACACCCTGATCAAGAAGGACCCGGGTTTGAGGCGACCTGAGAAAATGCAGGCCCCTCCGGAAAAATGGGACACGCGTAGATACTGTGATTATCATCAGGATCACGGCCACGAGATGGAGGATTGCGTCTCCCTTCGGTGGGAGATAGAGAGAATGATCAAAGGAGGGAAGCTGGCTCGGTTCGTAGCAGCTAACAGAAAAACAAAGTACGACAAACCCCGCACAGAGCAGCGTCATCGTGATGAGGTCCGCACGCATGACGACCGCCGTCGTCCAACCACTCCTCCCAAACGTCGAAATCGTGCGGATAATTACAGGCCCGATAGCGAGACAAGGCATCACCGAGCCGATAGTGAAATGGAACGTTACGACGACCGCAACGTCCGCCGACGGGCAGGGTCTGAAAGGGATCGCGAGCCTGTTGGGGAAATTCACACTATCGCCGGCAGTTTTGTAGCCGGCGGCTCCTCCAGCTCAGCGAGACGGGCCTACGCCAAGAGATTGCCCTCCGAGGAAGTGCTCTCCCTCGAAAGACCTTCGAAGGCTCGAAGGACGGAGCAGGATGCCGTTACATTTTCCTCGAAAGATGAAAAAGGGGTCTTTTATCCCCATGACGACGCACTGGTGGTGACCCTGATGATAAGGAACTTTAACATCCACCGCATCCTAGTTGATAACGGAAGTTCAGCCGACATCTTGTTCCTTCCTGCTTTCGAGAAGATGAAAATTGAGCAGAAGCGAGTGGTTCCAGCTCCCACTCCTTTGGTGGGCTTCACAGGCGAGAAGGTCCTCCCAATCGGGATGATCTCCCTCCCGCTCACAGCGGGTTCAGCCCCTAGAGAGAAGACCGTTATGACAGATTTCCTGGTCGTTGACAGACCATCGGCTTACAATGCCTTTGTTGGAAGGCCAACCCTAAATAAGTTAATGGCTGTGACGTCCACCCATCACTTGAAGATGAAGTTCCCTACCGACCACAGAGTGGGGGTAGTGCGAGGAAATCAGAAAGAGGCTCGCCAATGTTACAATCTGACTCTTAAGGAGCCTTGAGCCAGAGAAATCCTCCCCGTTCATTATGGGATGAAGGATGAGGGTGTAACGCTTAGGGCGGAGCAAAACGAAGACCTAGTAGAAATAACCATTGGTGGTCCGGACCGCACAGTGAAGATCGGGTCGCAGTTGCCAGAAGAGTTGAAGACCGAGCTTGCAAATTCTTAAAGAAGAATGTCGACGTGTTTGTATGGTCACACGAGGATATGCCTGGTATTGACCCCGCCATTATCTCTCATAGGCTGAACATAGACCCCACTGCGAAGCCAGTCAAGCAAAAGAAGAGAAACTTTGCTCCTGAACGGAACAGAGCCATAGCTGAAGAAGTGGACAAGCTAATGGAGACGGATTTCATCAGGGAAGTCCACCACCCCGACTGGTTGGCCAATGTAGTGATGGTCAAAAAGTCTACCGGTAAGTGGAGAATGTGTGTAGATTTTACAGACCTTAACAAAGCTTGCCCCAAGGACAGCTTCCCCCGGAGGTCGATCTCCTGGTGGACTCTGACTTCGGGCCAAACCTCTTAAGCTTCAGGATGCCTTCTCGGATTTAAACAATCGGATTGCATAAGTCGACAGGGAAGCGACCTCGTTCATTCACGGATCGGGGTGTATAACTGTTCTAAGCGGTGATGCCTTTCGTCTGAAAGCAACGCAAGGGCAACCTACCAGCGTTAGAAGTATATGTGGACGACATGCTGGTTAAAAGCCTGAAGTCTGAGGATCATCTAGCCGACCTTGAAGAAACCTTCGGCATTCTCAAACGTTACGAGATGAGGCTCAATCCCGCCAAGTGCGCTTTCGGCGTCTCGTCTGGAAAATTTCTGGGCTTCATGGTCTCGCATCGAGGCATCGAAGCCAACCCAGCAAAAAATAAAGGCGGTATTGGAGATGGAATCTCCCCAGAACACAAAGCAGCTCCAGCGGCTTACAGGACGGATAGCTACCCTCAATAGGTTCATTTCAAGATCTACGGATAAGTGCCTGCCGTTCTTCAAGATCTTGAAGAAAGCCTTTGTTTGGGGAGAAGAGTGTGAAGAAGCCTTCCGGCAATTGAAGAGCTATCTGGTTAACCCTCCGCTGCTTAGTCGAACTATAGAAGGCGAGCCACTCTACGTCTATCTCGCGGTGTCAGATTCCGCTGTCAGTTTGGTTCTGATACGAGAGGAGAAAGGAGTGCAAAGACTGGTATACTACACTAGCAGGGCTCTCCGAGGTGCTGAAAGCAGGTACCCGCAGATTGAAAAGCTAGCCTTCGCGCTAGTAACTTCGGCTAGGAAATTAAGGCCTTACTTTCAAGCTCACACGGTTTGGGTGCTAACCGACCACCCTCTAAAAAGAGTCCTTTTCAAGCCCGACACCTCGGGGCGCCTAGTAAACTAGGTAGTGGAGTTGGGTGAGTTTGATATTGAATACTTGCCCAGACCAGCTATAAAGGGCCAAGCATTAGCCGACTTCATAGTAGAGTTTACGAGCCCTAGCAGCCAAGAAGATCAGCCGGCCAACGATCTCTGGAAGATCTGTGTAGATGGGTCGGCAACAAAAAGATGAAGTGGGGCTGGCATAGTTCTAACAACCCTAGAGGGTCAAGAGATAAAGCACGCCATCCGAATGGACTTCAAGACCACCAACAACGAGGCAGAATATGAAGCCGTGATCGCAGGCTTGACGATTGCTCATGAGCTTGGAGCCAAAAATGTTGAGATCCACACAGATTCGTGCGTGATAGCGGGTCACATCTTGGGCGAATACGAAGCAAAGGGAGAGAAGATGAAGAAGTACCTTACGAAGGTCAAGGAGTTGGTGACTCGGTTTGCACACTTCCATGTGAAGAAGGTCCTCCGAGAGGAGAATATAGAGGCAGACAGGCTAGCACGAATTGGGTTGGCACGAGAAGAGGAGCTAGAAGGATCCGAAGAACAGGTTCGGCTACTGCCTTCGCCAGCCATCCTGGATGGCCCCCAAGTGTGCGTGGTACGGGACCCGCCAGAATGGGCTGGGGAGATATTCAGGTATATTATGGAAGGCCAACTCCCGGCAGACCGGAAGGCCGCCACTAAAATACGCTTGAAAGCTTCCAAATACATCGTCGTTGATGGGTCCATTTATTGACGTGGCCTTACCCTGCCACTCCTCAAATGTCTATCCCAAGATGAAGCTGACTATGCTCTAAAGGAGATCCATGGAGGGGTATGTGGCAGTCATTCCAGGGGATGCATCCTGGCCCATAAGGCCATCAGAGCAGGATACTACTGGCCGAAGATGTATCAACAGTCCATGGAAATGGTGAAAGCATGTGATAAGTGTCAGAGGTTTGCAAATGACCAGATAAGCCAACCTGAAGAGCTCACTCCAATTACATCCCCGTGGCCCTTCTCCATGTGGGGGGTGGACATTGTTGGTCCCCTCCCGCCCGGAAAAGGGGGCGTCAAGTTCGTAGTAGTGGCGGTCGACTACTTTACTAAGTGGGTCGAAGTAGAAGCCCTTGTACACATCACCTTTCAAAACATCACCAAGTTTCTATGGAGGTCGGTAGTTTGCAGATATGGCCTCCCCCATGCCTTCATCACGGAAAACGGGAAGCAGTTCGATTGTCAAGCGTTTCGAGACTGGTGCGAAGACCTCAAAGTTAGAAACTACTTCTCTTCACCGGAGCACCCACAAGCTAATGGGCAAGAGGAAGCTACAAACAAGACCATTTTTAAAATATTAAAGAAGAAGCTTGAAGACAGGAAGGGTGCTTGGGCGGAGCAGTTGCACGAAGTCTTATGGGCCTACAGAACCACCAAAAGAACCCCCACGGGGGATACTCCTTTTGGCTTAGCCTTTGGGTCGGAAGCTGTTGTTCCGGTAGAAATGGATCTCTCGAGTCTTCGCGTCCAGAAATACAACCCTGAGCTAAACGAAGAAGGATTGAAGCTGTCGTTAGACCTCTTGGACGAAAGACGAGACCAAGCAGAAGTGGTAATGGCCTCATATCCTCAAAAGGCAACCCAGTACTTCAACCGAAGGGTCAAACCTCGAAAGTTCAAAGTTGGCGATTGGGTGCTCAGGAAAGTCACTTTGGCAACTAAGGAGCGCACGGATGGAAAGCTAGCTCCAAACTGGGAGAGGCCCTACAGGGTCGTAGAGTGCAACCGACCTGGCGCGTATCATCTCGAGACTTCGGAAGGGAGGAGGCTACCCCACCCTTGGAACGCAGAGCACTTAAAGCGATATTATCAGTAATCTCTCACACTTTTGAAGTTGTATTTTATTCACTGACGAAAGTTCGTCTTTCTTTTGTTGTTTTACTTCTTTGTCCCATGTACATTTGAACGACATAAAGAATGTGATATGAACTAGATGCAATCTCCCCATCCAAGCGCCAAGTCCGCCATTTTGGTTCCGTCATTGAGGTCAACGACCCCTTGACATGCCGAACCCTGATCGAAAGATCCGCGCACTGTCATTGAGGCCCATGACCCTCCTTTGACATGCCGTGCGTGTGATCCTAGATCGTCACCTGGTTCCGTCACTGAGGTCCGGTCAACGACCCTTGACATGCTGAACCA
>FXXK01000174.1:93070-149284 GCA_900184695.1 Betula pendula | reverse complement strand
GCCGAACCAAGATCAAAAGGTCTGCGCACCGTCATTGAGGTCTACGAGAACCCTTTGACATGCCGTGCTTACGACCCTAGATCACCACCTGGTTCCGTCATTGAGGTCCGGCCAACGACCCTTGACATGCCGAACCAAGATTGAAAGATCTGCGCACCGTCATCGAGGTCTAGAACCCTTTGACATGCCGTGCATATGATCCAAGATCAAGATCATGGTTCCGTTATTGGGGTCGCGACCGACCCCTTGACATGCCGAACCTGATATACTGAACTGAAGCTGGGGACCTAGAAATCAATGGCCAACATCTCAACCTCAAAAGTTTGGCACCCCTCTTCAGAATGCAAACATGGTCGCAGCACATGCGGACAAAGCAAGGTAAAATGAAACCTCTTCATTTTTATCGGCTCCTTGAATAGCATGTACAAATGATGTGTTTGCATGCTGGCAAAGCAAGGAGATAAAAATATCATGAATGACTCGTCTCATTTCAAAAAAGCGGGGGGGAATACATAATGGGATCAACAAACAAGGACGAAAAGCTCAAAGGCTTTCTTACCAAACATAATAAAACAAAGGAAAAATGCCCAAACAAAGGCAATAATATCGACAAGCCACGGGGCGCCAGCCCTTACAAAAACAAAAACTGAGGGTAAAGAGGAAGGACAAGAGAGTGAAGCAAACTAATAGCTTCCCCTCTAATCTTCATCGGTGGAGAAACCACTAGCAATGTAGGTGTCCAGTCCATACTCCCTCCCCCCCCAATCACCATGCGCCGATCGCGCAACTTCTCGCGCAAGGGACGAAGCTGCCCTTTGAGGCGGCGAATCTCTGCCTCTAGGCAAGCCACTCGGTTCTCCAAGCGGCCGAGCCTTACTCCCTGGCGGAAGTCATGGGCCCTGGGCTCCTTCGGCGTTCAGCGCTCCCTGCTGGGCTCTTCCTCCGGAAAAGCATATTCTGCGCCCAGTGTTGGATGGCCTTGGCCATCCCCCAGGGCCCCGTCGCCCTCATTGTGAGCGGCAGGGTCCAATGCCTCCTCCGCAAGGTTCGGAGGGCCCTCCAGTCCACCTTCCCCTGTTGGGCCGGGCACTACCCCCGGAATGAAAAAGGGATTGCTGCCGGAATGGCCGGCAGACACTGAGAAGCGATTGACAGACTCGGAATCCGAAACTACTACCCTTGGAATGGGCCCAGTAATGCCGGCCGGGGCTCGAAGCCGCCGGCTCCGACGAGAGCCGCTTGGAGGTTCAGGTGCTGGGATTCTTCGGGCCCCCCTCCGACGTGCACCCCCGTCCATGGAATGAGATTTCTAAAAAAGAGGAAAAAGAAGAGAGTGCGTGTTTGTAGCAAATAACGGGAAGAACGAAGAGTAATGTTGAAGAAATGGTACGTGCAGACTTCCCTTAAATAGGTACACCAGACCTGGAGAACCCAACAGGCGCGCCGTTTGGGGAGTTTCGCAGGTAGGTTGAGTGGTGCTTAGGCTCGACGGATGGGATAGGCATGTAGGTGCCCAGAACAGACCTTTCAGTATTCCCCGAAATTGGAATAACTGAACGAGCTCTTCGATCATAGCACGAGAAGCCGCTGAACAACATTCCAAGATCACGTCGGATAAGGATAAGAAGCAGAATCATAATGAGCATGGAATAGGAGCCACAAAAATCTCATTTGAAGATCAGGCTTAGTCTTGTCATAAAAGTGAATGGAAGTGATAAAGAGAGGGCCTAGTGCTTAAGCCAGTTCTCGTCTGTCATAAGGAGCATATGGTTGGCACAAAAAAAAAAAAATAATATATATATATATATATATGTATATATATCATAAAGTATATTAATTCTGACGGCGAGTACAGTAGTTTGTAAACAAAAGTGTTATATACAATTAAGAGGGGGGTACGCTCCCACTAGTAGGGGGTTCGGCACCGCATTCATTGCCATCCCCAACTCTTGTTACATTATTAGGTCCGACCCCAGCTTCACCTCTAACTGCTGGCCGAACCCTAGCTATGGGGGGAGGAACGGACCACAGGGCACGAGCATCTGGCAGCTCTTCCACCCCGATCGCCTGAAGCTCGCCCAAGGCTCGGAGGTCGGGCCGAATTTCTTCCATTTTAATGGTGGGCACTCTGCCCTTCAATTGCTCATCCGCCGCCATCCCTCGAAGGATCTCAAATCCCCACTCGAACCCGTGGATCCAGGTACGGTTCTTGATCACGTGCACCACGTTGAGCTGATTCTTATACCTCTTCGCCAACTGGTTCGCATCTCGATGCTTCTTCATCATATGATCTGCCAGTTCGGTGGCGGCCTTTTCTTGGTCCCGAAGGTCGCTGTTTGCTTTCTGCAATGCCGCCATCTCCTCCCGCAACAAGGTAAGCTGCTCTTCAGCAATTTCCAACCCCTTTCGCGCAGAGCTACGCTCGGCCTCGACGGAACGGAGATTACGAGACAAGTCTGAAACCTCTGCTTTGAACCCAGCGATTAGCCCTTTCTGTTCGTCGATGACCCCCTGCATCCACGACGAACGACCCAATAACTCAGACTCCGATTGCGTCGACCTTGCAAGCCTAGCTCGAGGATCGACGATCTCCCCCCTAAGCCCGGAATTGACCACGTCAAGCCGGAGTACATCGGAGGTCAGCTCATCGATCTTCGCTTGCCCAGCATCAACAGCCGAGCGAAGCTGGTCATACTCGAAGGACTTCGCCTCCAAAACTTCCTGCCTTTTCAGAGCTTCAAAGAGCTCCTTGTCATGACTGGTCGACCTCTCTTCTAGCTCGAGATTCCTGTCCCTTAAAGCCGCGATCGTGGACCTAGCAGCCACAAGCTCCTCCTCCTGAGCCTCCAGCCTTGTCTTCCACTCGAGGAATGAGTCCTGGCTAGAATGTAGATGTTTGCCGAGCGAATCCACAGCAATCAGAGAACCCTGCAAAAAAAAAAAAAAAAATGAACAAAGTTAACAGGCAATCCAAATTTTAGAGAGACCAAAACGAATAACAACAACCGTGTGGCATACCTCAATTTGGTGGCGAAGGCCAAGGACAGGATCTTCCTGGGAACTGATTGCCTCCCACCATGCGAGACCGCTGTTGGAAGTCACTTCTTCAACTCCGGGGCCCGGAACCTCAAGCTCACTCTGCACCTTTGAATGGTCCCGGACCTCAGGAGCGGTGACCTCTGCACTCGAACTAACGCCGGCAGTGATGGGTTCGATACCTTCCTGGTGGGGAACTCGCAAATCCAAAAGTTCAGGCTCATTTCGAACCTCTAGGGGGTCCCGAACCTCGAAGGGGACCGCCTCCATCGCCGACGTAGTACCTGCTATGATAGGTTTGGTTTCCCCTTGATCGGCTGCCGCCATCACACCCTCGGTTTCAGAAATAGAGGCCGGTTCGGTCGTAATAGCCTCTGCCTCGAACCCCTCCGAGGCCGCCGCGGAACTGACCCTCATCTCTTCGGTAGCCAGTTCCATGGCCGACGTTTGGGGGGGGATAGACGGCAGACCCGCACTCTCCCCGTCACCTCCAATAGAGGGGACAGCCTCGGTTGAAGGCCCCGAACCCTCATCTACGAAGAGGACGTTGACGCCTCGAGCTTTCTTCATCGGGGGATACATCTTGATAAACTCCGCATACTCGTGACTTTCCGCTCCCCCCTCTTCGGGGAACGGGGAAGGGTCCGCCTCCTCCGGAGGCTCTACAACTTTTCTTTTGAGAACATGAGTCCTCGCCACCAGAGGAACGTCGTCCTCATCATCATCTAGGCTGTCGTCAAGAACGATTGGACCCTCTACAATCTGGGGGGCGTCCCCTCTCGGTGAATCTCCCTCAACGGACAGAGAAAGAGAGATCGATCCTTTGTCAGAAGAGGCGGAGGGTTCGGCCTCCTTAACTGGGGCAAGGCTCGGCCCTTTAGACCTCGTTCGTCTGGCCAAACCTTCTGCCTTCCCTTCCTTCCTTGAAGGGAAAAGCGTGTCTGGAATGTGGGCCATGCCGCCGCACCTATGCGCAGAAAAGCCTAGGTATTTCTGCAAATTAGCGGGGCGGAGCAGAAATCCCAAGTTCGATTCTTCTTCCTCCGCCTCCATACTCACTGTAGACTAAGCCACCATGCGGTCGACTCTATCCCGTTGGGCGGCCGTCGACTTTGGTTTTGGAAATGCTCTCTTCAATTTAGAGTCCCCCCATTGACGAGGAACCCGAGCCTCTGGCGGGCGGTCCCCCAAAATGGGAGGAAGCTCCCACCCCAAGCCAGAAACAAAGAAGAAAGATGTCTCAAAACGGGGGTTACTTTGCCAGGTGCTCGGAGAGGAAAAGAACTTCCTATCCCAACCCTGCAAAGTCCAGGTATGGCCGTATTTGACCGGACCGAATAGGTTCAGAAACTCCGGAGCGGTTAGTTGTTGGCCATTCCCTAGGACCATTGGCCATGCTACGCAGCAGGCCACCACCTGCCGCCATGCGCCGGCCTTGAGCTTCGTGGGGGCCATCTCCAAGATATGCAATATTTCACGAGCCACCTGGGAAAAGGGAAGCTGGAGCCCAGCCATAAGAGCTTTCTCAAAAACGCACACTTCGTGCTCCATAGTATTCCCGAAAATATTCTCTTTGGGCCCTGGAATCCGAATCCTCACTCCGTCGGGAATCTCATAAGTCTTTCTCAACGTTTCAGCGTCCTTCGGCCCTAAGGTGTTTGCCAAGTTTCGCGGGGCCGCCGAAGCATCCAACCTTGAAGGTTTCGAGGGCTTCGAGGACCTCGAAGATTTCAAAGATTTCTTAGGCATTGTGTCAAACAAGAGAAAGCTAAGTTGAAAGCGAAAGGCGGGGAGGGTCAGCTGCTGTAAAAAACCTTTGAAGAGTTAACCGTGACGGCTAGGGGTCCTTCGGGAGAAGATAAGAAGGAATCTTCCTCGAAGCATACCTACACGCGTCAAAACTGGGTACCTCCTAGAAAAGATGTGGACGAAATCTAAACACATGTAGCGGCGCTAATGGCGACACGCTACCCCCGTGTCCCCACAAACGACGGTTCGTTTCCGAAATGTAATAAAATCCTCCCGCCATTTTTAGCACACGGCGCGAGAAATTTTAGGGGGTAACTGTTGAGGGTTGGGCCTAAACAACCGTGTCGGCCCATATCCCCTTTTCTATGGAACGGCCCATAGATAAAGGGACTGAACCTGCACATCTATATTCGCCGACCTTCATCTTAAGGGTCGGTTAGTGCACCGAGGTTTCTCCCATCCCTCAAGGTTCCGCTCCCGGATGAAGGGTGTAATAATTCTTGATGGAGAGAGGACAAGGTCCATTATGGCTAGCATTTAAGGCAGCCGGCCTTGGTTGCTGCTCCCGCATGTTTTCGAGGTCCACCTGCCCCTCAGAACGTGATTGACGTGACAAGCGGACAAAGGCTCGGCTGATGTGGGCCTGTACTTACGCGACACGCGGAAGGGTCATTAATGGATCTCATGGGCATAGAAGACAATAAGAAACTTAGGGCCCCACCACAGAGGTTCATTAAATGAGCATCGAGGAATCCACCACTATATAAGAAGCGGGACAAGGTTCGGTGCGAGGTATGTAACAAAAAACCGTAAAAATACTCTGAGTTTTCTGAGAGGAATTCCCTAAAGAAACATACTGACTTAGGCATTGGAGCTATCCCCCGCCGGCAACCCCCGACAAGCTCTTGTGTCTAACGTTTTCTGTGTTCTCAGGTCCACGTGCAGCCGGAGTTGGAAACTGTCTCAACACTTAGTGAATGGAGTATTCACAAGAGAGATAAATAAAGATAAAAATATGGTATACAAGGAATAAGAGGTAGAGAATATAGTGTGACAATATCACAGTGCTAATTCTGCTACAGAAGATTTCATGGAGGAATCATACTCAATCACAAGTGACTCAAATGGAACTTTGTTGATTTAATCAATAATAAATTCTAGAGTGTAGTTACAATTATTTAGTAAAATCAATTGTAATTAATAGTGACTTTGGGTAGTCTGATACTATTATTAGCAAAATTTATTTTTCCCTTCAAGTATTGTGACACATGGCGGGATTACTCCACTTTATATTCTTTAACTGTCGCTCTACTTTTTTTCCATAGGCCGGGTGAAAATAATTTCATTCTGCTTGATGAGGTTGTTTAAAAGGACTTGAGGATGGTTTTAGGGGCCCAAAAAACCTAGCTTAAAGAAGAGAGGCTTGATACCCACCTCACCAAGCTATTGTAAATTAAACAAAGACATGCTTTTTATTTATTAAACAAGTTGTTTTTAATTTATTAAAACATTAGGCTTATTTATTTAAGCAAGTTCATTTAATTTATTTAAACATGGGCGATGGGAAAAACTATGCAGAAAGTTCTAAAGATGTATATGGGGTAGCTAGGCTTGGGACAAAACTCAAGCCCACTATAGGCTAAGTGACGCACAGGCTAGGGGATATTCCCCTGGCCTTGGGTGTGTTGATGACTGGTGGCTAGGGTTTTAAAACCCTAGCCTCCTAGCTTCTTAGTAGTTTGCCCCACATGGATTATTTACATGTCTCTCTTAGTTTTTCAAGGATATAAACAGAGATGCTTTTAGCTCTAGCAAATCACTCAAAAAATAATTCTTTTAGCTTTTGCTAAGAATTGAAGTTCTATTGAGTTAACACTCAAAAGAACTAAGTTTAAGATTTGAAAAGCTAGAAAGACCCCACACTCTTGGTTATTTCTAGTCATTGGTGAGAAGATATGGATGTGTTCTTGGAGGTGTTCTCGGTGTTCTTCAAAGGAGTATGGATTCTTTGCTCATAAAGCCAAAGAGTGGCCCTAATCTCCAAGTAAGAAATTCTGTTCTTGCTAGTTTAATTGTTAAATAGCATTGTTCTTCACATGTTCTTCACTTAGGAAATAGATTATTTTCGCTGCGCAATATCTTTGATTTGCATTTTTATTCCCAACAGTTATGGTCACATTCGTGCGAAATGTGTCAATATAAATAATTTCAAAGGTAATGCATTCAATGCTACTCAAAGTGATTAATTTGACAAAGATGATCTTGAATATGATGTCAATTACTTGGCCTTTGTGGCCTCTTATGAGAGTTCTCATGAGTTTAGTGAGTATGCTACTCCATACCTACATGAATCATCAGAGGGTGAATCATCAGAGGAAGATTACCTTTTTGCTGCCTAAAACAATCCTTTTGTGGAGTTCACTAAATTGAAAAAGTTGAATAAAAGACTTTTAAGAAACTCAATAAGTTTGAACTTGAAAAAGAAAGCTTGCTTGTGAAATTGGATGACTCTTTTGCATTGAGCTGTAAACTTGAACTTGACATTGTTGAATTGAATGAGAAGAACAAATGACTTGAGAATTGTTGGAACTGATGTCCAAAACTCCAAATAATTATAAGATAGTTTTAGATGTAATAAATAATGGTTACTTATTCCCTGATTCGATTATTGAACATTGGGCATATGCATTAATGTTTTACATAGCATATATGTGACTTTGTATATTTACCTGTTATATGTATGTAAAGGTCCCTAAGTTATATTGTATTTGATTGTGGTGTGAGTAATGCATTTTATTACACAAAAGATCATAATCAAAGGATCTTTGTAGCTTATTAAAAATATTGTTCGTAGTCATAAATTAAACCGAGAATTCCATCTAGACTTACATGTCAACCTTGGCGATTTGTCTTGATCAGGTGAAGCAGGTAAGGCTTTAGGTTGATATGTTGGTATAATAGCAAGGTATGGTTATTCATTAAACGGACCCCGTGAGCCATCATTCTTTCAAATAATTGTCATAAAAAAATGATGTACGTGCATGACGACTTATGGCTATTACTTTAAATATTGAGAAGTTTGTAAACCCAGATGCCAATTATAGGTCAACACCTCTGTATGTTGGGTGATCACATGTAGCATTGTGGAGGATCTCTCTTCAAGAAGCAGTCCAAGTCCTTTGTAGGTGAACAAAGAGATATGGAACATTCCCCTTGTTTTAGGATTAATAAGAATGTTTATTCTGAAATTCAGGCCTGAGTGTTTCTGTGGTATTTAAAGGGTAAATTGGGATAGATCATGAGGTTTGAATTCGAGTATTCAAGGAAAAGAGGTAGTGAACAGAGTGACAGTTAAATTAACTTTGTTTCAACTACGTAGTAGTTCCATGAAGGGCTAATATGTATTTAATAAGTCCATTATGAAGAATTAATTGATTAAATTGAAATATGAATTAGCGTACAGTCACATTTGTTTAGTGGAATCCTTTGTGACTAATAATACAGTACGATGAGTCATTGGATGGCAAGATTTCATAGGACTATGGAAGTTAATTCTATTTTTCCTTCAGGTCCCTCATTGAGCTGATTTAAATTGACTAAGTTACTATAGGCCTCAATTATTATTTATTTATTAATTTTCATAGGTTTTTATTTAATAAAACATGGGCCTAGAATTAATATTTAATAATGCTTGTTTTATTTTATAAAAACATGGGCTAGAGAATTTAATTCTCAATAGCCATTAGTTTGGAGAGTTTTGGGCTAAGAAATTTTAATTCCTAAAGCGTAGTCTAAGGAAAACAAGCTTTGGGCTAAAGGATGAAATCCAAGCTAATGCAGGAAATAAGGAAGTAGGCTAGGGTTAAAACCCTAGCCCATGCGGATGGGGAGGATATTTTCTCCCTATGGCCATGTATTCTAAGGGGAGAAATCTCCTCCCTTGGCCGAACTCCTAGCTCCTCTAACAGTTCTGGAACCTTCTATCACCTCTTCTTCAAGCAAACTTGAAATTATAAATAGAGGTTTATACAAAAGCATAACACACAAGTTGAACAATTTGTTCAGGCAACTATTAAGGTGTTAGTAAAATATACTAGAGAGAAATTTTTCTCTAATGCTTCTAGCAATTCTTTTGAGAATAGAATTGTGAAACCACACTCACAGTCATATTCAGTCATCAAGGAGAAGATTTGAAGATCCAATTAAGTTTCTGAAGAACATTGTTCGTCGTGTTCTTCGCAATCTTCGAAGTTCATTAACAACAAACATGCAAGGGGAATTCAACTCAAGATCAAATAGCCTTATATGCCTAGGAGAGCCAGATAATACTTGTAAATGATCTTAACTTGTGCTTTTTAATTTTAAATTAAACCATGTTTCTCTTAAAGTTAAATTCGATCCAATATTATGGCTTTCCTCTGCGTATGATACCAATGATCCCTAACAAGAATGCTTTAACTGAATCTAAGGATCAATTGAATAAATTCTTTATTGATAAATCTAATAAAATGTTAAGTTGTCAAAAGAAATTGGCAAGAGGGTCATGTCATGTACCAATATTGCTTCAGATGAAGACCTAAGAATTAGGTAGCTCATGTCAACGTATGTTTAGGTTGGAAACTTGTTATCGTTTTAAACAATATTTTGGTGGCTCTTCACTCAATTGTTTAATAGCTAGGGATATCATTGGACCCTATATATGAAAGGCTGCTTCTTGGGACAATCGGCAGGCCAATCCAATCCACATCTTGAAATAATGGACTTAAAAATGCTAGTTGTGGACTTCAAATTCAGACACAGAATGACCATCATCACCTACTTGTTGTTATTCCAATCTTTTACGGAAATTATTCAAACTACAATCATTGCTTGTTGTTCAGAAATAAAACTGTTGCTTGTAAGAGAGAGTTTTGCATGCACGAGTGCAATATCATTATATGCATATGATCAGCAATGTAATCATTCCATTGGTGAGGGTCTTGTAGCATCTTACTGTTGATGGAAGACATGGACTCATTGGACCGCATTTCAATATGATGAAAATTTCTCAACCCTTGAAGAGAGCTAGGTTAATTGGACCGCATTTCAAAATTATGTACAGATGGTAAAGAACATTTTAAACACATTATTTACTTCATATTTGTTTAATGCATGTTGCCATTGATCTTTACTTAATAATATTACACGCCCTCTAGAAAACGTCATATTCAGATTAAAAATCAAGACTCACCTTAACTCGCACTATAAATATCCAATTTCCTAACTTCAATTTTCCCCATCACCCATTTTCTTCTCTGAAAACGGTAGTAGCCTTAAATATGAAAAAGAATCTACTAACTCTTATCCTAGTTGGAATTATAGCTGGGGCCTTGCCAAGATACATAGAGGCTCAAAGTTGTCATTGCGCCACTAATCAATGTTGCAGCCAATGGGGCTACTGTGGCACTGGTGATGAGTATTGTGGCACGGGGTGCCATAAAGGCCCTTGCTACGTACACCTCCCCTCCACTTAATAATGTTACCGTGGCTGATATTGTCACACCAGAATTCGTCAATTGGATACTTGATAAGGCCGATGCAAGTTGTGCTGGAAAGAAATTTTATACACGACTAGCGTTTCTTGATTCTCTCAATTCATTTTATCAATTTGGTAGGATTGGTTCGGTCGATGATTCTAAACGCGAGATTGTAGCCTTCTTTGGCCGTGTTACACATGCGATTGGATGTAAGATCTCTCTCTCTCTCTCTCTCTCTCTCTCTCTCTTCTCTCTCTCTCTCTCTCTCTCTCTCTCTCTCTATATATATATATATATATTATATATATTATAGTTTATACAAACATACATACATGTTGCATGCACGCACCCATAAACTTATATTTTTAGCCATTATGTAAATTAATCATATCTAATATTGAGTATCTTATTAAGCAACAACCTAGTCCTATAATAATTCGTAATAGCTTTCCTAATATTTAATAGTTTCATTATATTTTGCATGCCATTTCCATGTAATAAAATATAGACTCTCGGAACTTATTTTATTTTTTTTTTTTTTTTGACGAATGATTAAACTTTCATTAACAATATGAACTCTTTACAAAACAAAACTTTAGCAAAACACTAAAGTTTCAAACCGCTATACAACCAGATCTATACCCATATATTCAGTATAAAACCTCCTACAAAATTAAAACAAAATCCCATCAATACCCCAGGCATTACAAAGAATAACATTTTCACATGTCTTCTTAAACTTGCCTTTGGACATAAACCGAAGCTTCATTTCCCACTTAATCTCCTTTAAAAGTTGCTCTTCAGACCAAGGATTATTCTCATGCCTTAAAGCATTTCTTGTTCTCCAAATATTATAAATGGAAGAACCAAACACTAACCTGCAAATATAAGCTTTCATAGTCTTTCTCCTCCACTCCTTCAGGCCCAAAGACACCACATCATCCCAACATGTAGGGGGATGCAAAACTCCACATAGCTCCATAACATGTTTCCAAATTCTACTACTAAACCTGCAAGAGAAGAATAAATGATCTCTATCCTCAACTCCAAACCTGCAAAAATATATTTCACATCCCCTAAAAAACCCAACATAAAAGCTTCCTCCCAGTCGAAAGCGCATCTCTCATTGCCAACCAAGCAATAAAAGCTTGCTTAGTAATGGAAAAATGAAACCAAACCAAAAGCTACCAATCCACAATGGGGTGCTTAACACAAATGGCATCCTAAGTATCCGAACAAGAATACATACCATTTTTGGAAGCAGACCATTGCGGCATATCCATCTCACCAAGAGGAAACCAAATTTAGTTTGCTTTGAATATTGACAAGCCGATCAGAGTGAGCAGGCCTCTAATACCAATGACCATCAATGATGACAGAGTCTAATCGAGCCTCTAGCTTACTATGGGCATCATATATGACCCGATGCCCATACTTCTTATAAAGAAAGAACAAATATGGGGAAAAGTAACCTGCCAAAAACTCATCCCCTTCAACAGCACTACATACACCCATGCAACCCAAAAAGATCCTGCCCTCATGAATAAACTCCATATATGGCGCATCATGGCTGCACAGTTCCATTCAACAAATTTTTAATGCCCAAGCCTCCCTCTTTTTTAGGCAAACACAACATACTCTAGGAAACTTTAGCTCTAGCAATGCTTTCATCTTTACCATATCCCTGCAATCCTACCAAAGGTTATTATGGACGTGGACCACTTCAGCCATCTTGGAATTTCAATTACAGAGCAGCAAGAGAGAGCATTGGGTTCGACGGGTTAAATTCTCCCGAAGCTATTGCAAATGACCCTGTTATTTCATTCAACACAGCCTTGTGGTATTGGATGAAGTTTGTTCACCCAGTCATCGGCCAAGGATTTGGGGCAACAATTCAAGTCATTAATTCCCTCGAATTTGATAGAGTAAACCCTGAAAGAGAAAAAAGACGTGTTGCGTTTTACACCGAATATTGTAACCAACTTGGTGTTGATCCTGGCAACAATCTCATTCGCTAGTGTAACATAGTTCGCTAGCACTATGTGCGTTCTTTTTGTTTTTGCTTTTTGTTTCTCTACAATTAACTCTGATCTCTTTTGCTCAACTAATTCTTGTTGCTTCTATGATTGCTTGTTTATATTTTATATATGGTCTAAAAGTAAATAAAGAGTATAATTAATTAAGAATCAAGATCCAGATTTGGCTTACTTGGATTAGTATTTTTCCTTTTTTGGGTCATTAATCTTAGGTCCTTGGACTGTATTTTTTGGTTTTTTTGAAGTTAAGATAATTTATAGATTATTTTCGTACAAATTAATAGGATCTTGCATTGGATTTAAGGTAAAGGAGTTTTGAACCTAGGCAAGATAACCTGCTTTTAGCGTTGAAAAGAGCACTTGAATTGTTTAAAAATGTTTTTTCTCACTTGAATGTCATTGCATGGGTTGCTATGTTGGAGCGCGTTTCCGTTTTTGTCTATGTTTCTGGGTCGCTACGAGCACATTTCACTAAATTGGGAGACAAATAGGCAATTGGGTCAGAAACGGCTTAGCCTGATTTCGCTTTTTATTTTTTCTTTTTTTCATAACAATTGTTCAGTTTGTACATGTTGTTATTAGTATGTTTATGTTTAAAGCTGAAGGAGATAGTTTGTCTATTGAGAATTTTATTTGGCCTTTAGCAAACAAACGTTGTTTAATTTCATTGTGCTTAATTTCGAGTGAAAACTATAGTAATTAATGAAAAGGGTTTCTCTTACTCAACCTTAAAAATTCAGTGTCCGGAAAAAGGGGGTTGCAAAGGTTTCTGAAAGATTTATGCTAAGGCTGAGGAAAGGAAAGTTCTGTTTGGTTTACTTTTTGTTTTGTTCACTCTTGCTGAAAATGTTTTGGTTTTGGCAAACATTGTTGTATTTACTCTTTCTTATACGGCATTTTTATTTTGTTCTGTTTGGTTTTTAAAATTTTGTTTTGGTTTGCTTTTTAGTGAAAAAACTGCTATTATTTGTTGTGTTCACTCCTGTGTTTTTTCTTTTTCTTTTTTTTTTTAGTTTTTTTGAGTGAAAACTAACATTCTGTTCACTTTTCTCATTGATAGGCCTCGACAAACTATTAATTCTTCTTCCTAATGAGTTATGGCCATTGTGAGTGTTTAAAATATTGCCTTGCATCACATTCTTTCTTTTTCTTTTTCCATTTCTAAGCATGGAGGACTGGTTCCACACGTCTAGATTTTTCAAACCAAGACTTTCTTCCTTCTTAGGATAGCACACTACAGATCAGGCAACTTTGGCTCTAGCAATTCCAACATCCTTACCATTCCAAAGAAAACGATTAAATTTATGTTCAATGGCTCGAATGATTTGCTTAGGAAGGATAAAAATACAAGTCCAAAAAACTTATAAGCTGTAAAGGATGGAAGGAATCAACTGGAACCTTCCTGCATAAGAGAGAAATTTGGAAGTCCAAGAATCTATACCGCTTGTAATCTTTTCCAAGAGCACTTAGCAATTAGAAGATGAAAGCCGTGTAGAAATCAAAGGGACCCCAAGATATCTAACAGGAAAATGGCCCTTAGACATTTTCAGCTCATCCAAAAAAATAGACTTTAAATGATATGGGATACTAGAGCAAAACATTAAACTCTTGGCAGAATTAGCTTTTAGCCCCGATAAATCCTCAAATTCTTGGAGAGCAGCTTTAACAACATTGATCTTAACTTGTTTTTTCTTTTTCTTTTTCCACAATTAACTCTCATCTTTTTTGGCTCCGCTAGTTGTTGCTTCTTTGATTACTTGAAGAGTACTATAATTAAGTATAAAGATCCTGAATTGGATACATTGCCAGTATTTTTCTTTTGGTATAGGGTCATTAATCTTGGCTACTTGAATTTTTTTTTTTCTTTTCTTTCAAAAAACAAGCAGTTAAGATCAATTAGAGATTATTTGCGTACAAAAATAGGCTCATGCGCTGGATTTAAGGTAAATGAGTTTTGAACCTGGACAAGATAATTAACCTACTTTTATTCAATCATTCCCATATTCCCTACTCCATTTCCCTACTCCATTACAAAATTAGGGCTTGGTGGGTATTGTCCACTGCAGTTCATACTGGTTAAATTTAATGTTATTAAATGTTAAATATATATTTACCCTAGCCTTTACTATCTATTCGAATTACATAACAATCATTTTTCCTTAATATTCGTGCTCAAATATGCTAGTATAGTTTCCTTAATTTGCAAGTCTCACTTGTAACCACATAAAATTTTGTTTAAGATGTGTAAAGAGTTAAGAATTCTCGATAATATAAGACAATGTATATGCTTCGATATGCAAAATGAATAGTAAAATTGGCATATTGAAGAACGTATATAAAAAAGAATGGTTGTTTTGTAATTAGAATACATATATAGTAAATGACGAATATATAATTTAATGCCTAAGTCCGTTAGATTTTAAGGACAGTTTGAATATAATATAGAGAGTTTGATTGGTCACAAATCTATGATGCAGGTGGTAAATTGTTCAAATTTTTGTTTGTCATTTATCCTATTTTTAGATGAAATATAAATATTTCCTTTCATAAATTAACTCTATAGTTCATGTTGGTCATTTTTTTTTTTCTATTCTAGTTCATGTTGGTCATTACTTCTGTCTGGATATACCCTTTTAATGATAATTTAAATCTTTAAATTAATGCTACTCACAAAGTTAAGATATATATAACATAACAGATATATCTAGTTGGACATAGTTTTCTTACAAATTGGGTTAGAGGAATTTCTTTCAACCTAATCTATAAAAATGACATGTATTTCTTTAACATGTGAGATGCACATGTATTTTTATTAGTAGGAACAAAGTTAATAATTTCTTTATTAAAACAACACGTGCGTCTAACATGTTATTAAAAAAATAGATCCGGCTTATATGCGGTAGTGAAATCTACGGTCCTTTTTTGTATGGCCTAGATCCGGTCTTTGGTTTTTTTTTTTATTAATTCGAAACCAAACACGCCGTTTACAAAATGGCGAGACTAAAGAGTAAAAAGTTTATTTCCTTCACTAAACAGACTTGGTTTTTTTTTTTTTAACGCAAACGTTTAGTCTTCTTTCCTCAACACACTCTCTGCTCATTACTTCGGAAAAAAAAAAAGCCTCTGCCCAGACTATACACTAATCACACTCTCTGCTCATTACTTAGGGAAAAAAAAAAAAGCCTTTGCCCAGACTTTACATTAATGAAACTTTGGTGCACAAGATCGATAGTTGGAATCTTTGGCAAGATCGATGGTTGGGATCTTTGGGGCATAGTCAGGCTTCGTAGGGGAGATGTATAGAGGGAATGATCATTTTTTCAAGTCATTCTCAAGCCCCACGGAGGCAGTGAGGCTGATACACCAACGATTGTTGAGCTTGCTGTTGCAGCAATGGAAGAATCATTAAGGATGGCTCAGGCCAAAAATGAAAGAAGACCGTTTGCATAGAAAAAAGAAGAAAAGTAAAGGAACAAATTAAACGTTTACTTTTAGTCTTGCCGTTTGTAAACGGCATGTTGGTTTTTTATTAAAACATGGAAGGCTATATCTAGGCCATACAAAAAAAGGACCGAAGACACTATCGCATATAAGCTTGGTTTTAAAAAAATAATACATGTTATTTTTATAAATTAAGTTTAAAAAAATTATTTCAATTCAATTTAGAGAAAAACTTTATCCGATGTAGTTTATGGGTGCATTTGAAAATTAATCGGAATGTTATATCGATGTACACCTTAAAATATATAAGTCTCTCCAAGCTATGAGTGAAATCCCTTTCTTGCTCAATTTATAATTGATTTTTTTTGTTTTGTTTTTTAATTAAGAATTGGGAGTCTTTTTCTTGATTGGTCCTTCCCATTCCTTATCTGAAATTCATTTGTCTGGAAAACGAAGAGCCACGCGTCTCGGGTGGGATACCTCCTACTTTTCAACCATAACTCAGCTCGATCTTTCTTTCTTTCTTAATTTATTTCCTTTTTTTTAGCATTTATTTATTTTATTTTTTCAATATACATGCAATAAAGTATTATCCAGTGGAAACTAAACCTAGCATATATGACTTGGTCTATCAGTTAGTCGTAGAGCCAACACCCACCATAACCCAGAGCAATTTTTTATTTTTTATTTTTATTTTTGTTATATTTTGAGTTGTGAAATTCCCAATCCCATAGCAATATTTTAATACAAAAGATTTGCATCAGCTGGGATTTCTTGGACTGTGGTTGTTTGTTTCGATGTGTTTAAGGACTTGTTGACGGGGAGTTTTCAAAGTCGTGCCGGCCAAAATACGAGGGTCTTGCCGCGTGAGTTACGGGCTTGAACATGTGACGTTTGTGACAGGTAATCAGTTTTTATTTATATTTTCTATCAAACAAATATAAGGTTAGAAAAATACTTTTCAAATATATTTTTATTGGTTAACATTTAAAATTAATGTATTTAACGCTGTATATGATGCCACATCATTCAAATTCTTAAAAAGACTTGCTAATATTGACTTTATATAGTATGCCGCTATATATATGCACCAACTTTAAATTATGACCTATAAAATGGGATAAGGATTCCAAACAATTTTTTTTAAAAGTATAAATTTTTCAAATTATGTAAATTCAAACTGTTTTTATATCGAACAATTTGAAAAATGATATTTATAAAAAATGTAACATGTTAATAACGATAATTTGATATATTTTCATAATGTTCTTATAATCTATGTTGTAGAAAAGTTTTGATTAACAAATGCCTTTTGATTTACTAAAAAAAAAAAAACGTATCTTCAAAGTGAATAAAAAGTCTTTTCAAATTTTTTTTTTTTTTTTTTTCTACTTCGCAAACGTTTTACCTTTTTAATATGTATAATAGAACATAAAATTTTCGTGAAAAGTGAGAAAGTGTGGAAAGGATAAAAAGTAATTAGCTTTTTTTTTTTTGTAAGCCGCTAATTAAAATGAATCAAAAATATAATTCTACAATAATAAATATAATTTTCTATGACACCTTAACTTTCTTTCTTTTTTTCTTCTATATGACACATTTAACTTTTTTTCTCATTATCTTTACCATTTTTTTTTTTTGGCAAAGATACCTTTCTTGATCATGATTTTTCGTTTCTTTAAACACCGAAAAATACAAAAAATCATTTTATGCCAAAACAAAAAGAGCTTTAATGTCATTATATTTTTGTCCTTTATTACATGTGAACAGTTGTAGATGCCTTTGTTTGAGTTTCTCTTTTTCTTCATAAAATTCTATTTTTTTTCATGGATTACCTAACTCACCAAGAGATGAGATCTAGCCGGCACTGCATTCAGTTTTCTTACCATGTTTTTGGACAAACATTGTTGACAAGGATCGATTTTCCAAAGAGTAATGCGATTGCGGACCAAAGTGGTGGGCGAGTTACGTGGCTAAATTAATTGAATGTGTCAAACTGTCCCAGTTCGTCACAAGCAGTCACCTTAATTCATACCAACCTTTAATTAAAGCCGCTCCTTCCTCCTCCAAGATACAGAATAGCCTTCCTATGTATAATTATTTTCTAAACTTTCACCTCAATTGCAATATTTTCTACAAACTAAAAGAATTTGTAATTAATTAACCCCTCAAACTATTAGTCCATGCTTTAAATGTTAATTATATCCCAGTGAGATAATGCGTGAAGTTCTCCTGGCCTCCAAATGGGCCTCCTCCCCATTTGTGGGTTTCCAATTCCATGGTCATGGAATTCCAAAATTTTAAAATATTTTTGATTGTTTTGTTTTTTAAAAACGGTGTAAAAATTTCAAAATGCCGCCATTTTCCATCCGAGAGGAAGGAAATTACTAACATAAGGGCTACATTGACAACTTTGAGAAGCTATGTGAGGCCACATTGCAAAAAAAATTTCTTTGGAGGCAAATTGTAAAACATGTGAAACATTAAGAGGGTACAAGGTATTTTTTCCAAGAACAACATCAAAGTCCCAAAAAGACATTACTGATTCACACCAGAGCTCCGAAGCTTATTTCTTTGACAAAACTCCCACACACAAAGCTTTGCTGTTAAAGTATTGATTAAATGATTAAATTTACCTCTTCCTATCAGCTTAAGCTTTTGGGACAAGTGGTGATTTAACATGGTATCAGAGCCAAAGGTCATGAGTTCGAACCTTGACTCCGTCATTTCACCCCCTATTTCAATTAAATATTCCACGTGTTGGGCCTCATCTATTAAAAGAGAGTTTGAGCCCACACGTGAGGGGAGTGTTAAAGTATTGATTAAATGATTAAATTTACCTCTTCCTATCAGCTTAAGCTTTTGGGACAAGTGGTGATTTAACATTTGCATACATCCACATAACCAAAGCTCATTTCTCTCACAAAGCTCTCACACACAAAGCTCCACAAATACTCACAAAAATGACACCTTCACCAATGTTTCTAGCTGTTTGTTTCTTTGTTTGCTTGGTGAGAGGTGTGGTCGCTAGTCTCATGGCCCATCTTTGGCATCTGCGCTCTTCTTCTCTGTGGGCGCTTTCTTCCCCAAAACAAAGAATCAGAAGATCGACTGAGAAGAGAGTAGTCAAAGAGAGAAAGAAGAAGAGGCCAACAAAGGGCATCAGCCGCGTAAGTGTTTTGTTTCGTAAGGAAAAAATGCCAAATCATCAATATAGTTGGATCGATTTGCAATAAGCTCCCTAAGACTTAAAAAGTGGCTTAAAATTTTTTGTGGATGCATAAATGGCAAATAAGTCCCTACCCAGAACATCCGTTGAAAATTTTGACAGAAACGTCATAGTGCAACATGTCCCTTATAATAAAAATAAAATAAAATATCAAAAGAAATTATAAAATATAAATATAATATAAACAATGAAAATAAAAACAAAAGAATTTTATTTTTTTAGAAAAAAAAAATAGGGGGGTGGTCGGACTACCCATATTTAGTTAATCTGGGCCTGTTTTTTGTTTTTGTTTTTGTTTTTATTTTTTTGTTTTTTTTTCTGTTTTTATATTATATTTATATATATTTTTAGTTTTTATTTACTATTTTTTTATTAGAAATGACACTTGTTATTTTATTATTGGTGCTAATGTGGTGGATTGACATGCGGTTTCTGTCAAAAGTTCAAACGAAAGTTGAGAGCGAGGAGTGATTTGTCATTTTTGCTGACCACTAGGAATTTTAATCCATTTGTTAAACCCTAAGGAGCTATTTGCATTTATCTCTTTCTAAAAATTGTTTTAGGGTTTTCAGTCAATATTGATGATATTGCAAGATCTTGGCCTTCCATTTTAGACGAACGGTTCAGATTCTAAGGATTATAGGCGTCGGAATAACCTATGTATTACATGGATCTCGATCTGATTTAATTTGTTAGTTTTGACTATTCTTAAGCTAGCTAAACTATTGATTTTTTTTTTTTTTTTTTTGTCTTTCATGTGGAAAACCAACTAGGGACGTTCTCATAGTTTATAGTTACGTATTATAATTGAAAATTTTGAACACCTTAGTTGTTGGATAGGTCTTAAAAAGATGCCCGGCCGGTAGAGAGAAAAAATAACCATTTTCTATTCATTATTCTTTGGCAAGAAATTAAACATAGGATCTACCCGACCCATTACTCGGCCAACTGATCAATCTATGCCTTATAATATAATATTGTAATTATCTGTGTTTAGATGTCATACTTAGCTTAGCCATTTTTGTTAGCAAGAATGCAAAGCTGACACGGAAAGTACCATTGGTGGAACAATGCGCGCAATTTCCAAAATTTGATTGCAAAAACCTTCCACATGGGTCTAGTAAAAACAATATGCAGCGAACACGAGAAAGACCACCAAATTAACGTTTGAAAATTATATGACCCAATGCACAATTAAGTAAGAGAACAAAAAGGCAGTTGTCCTTTGTATTAAAAAGTTAAAATGTAACAACAAAGACCCGTACTTGACGGATCTGACACGCTCTCTTGAAGCCATTAAGAAATATAGCCTATAGGGGTTAGTCTTCTCACCCTACGTTGCATTATAAATATCAGATGCATGCTCAACTTTGTTTTTCACCACACAATCATATTCTCCATTCATTGTTCACAGTAAAATCCCAAGATGGTTGCACTTTGCGTGAAAAAAAATCTTCTAACACTAGCCGTAGTCGCATTAATCTTAGCAAGATATGTGAAGGCTCAAAATTGTGGATGTGCCGCAAACGAATGTTGCAGCAAATACGGCTATTGTGGCACTAGCGATAAATACTGTGGGCAGGGGTGCAAAGAAGGCCCTTCTACTTCATCCCCTAGTACTACGCCACGTTCGAGCGGTGTTTCGGTGGCTGATATTGTGACGCCGGATTTCTTTAACGAGATACTTAATCAGGCCAATGGAGATTGTGCAGGAAAGAGCTTCTACACCAGGGCTACATTCCTTGATGCTCTTAATTCGTATACTGAGTTTGGCACCACTGGTACTGCTGATAATTCTAAGCGTGAGATTGCTGCTTTCTTCGCCCATGTCACGCATGAGACTGGATGTAAGATCTTACTCCCTCTTGCTAGCTTATTGAATTCCGCTTACATCATAAAATTAACACATATACAACCTTAACTCATGCACCCCAAACATCCTATAGGAATATTATTGCATATATCCTAGATCTCATGTATGATCAAGGCCAAACCAATTTTTTTTTTTTTTTGTGAGGTCCAAATGTACGTAAATAGGTAGATACATAAAAGCGGATTTGGATTGGGTGCTGTTACAGCACCCATCCTGTAGTTTTTGAAAAGTTGAGATTAATTTCATTTTTCTTGAAATCCATCTCAGCCTTTCGAACATTATAGGATGGGTGCTTTTACAGCACCCAATCCTGGTCCTTGCTATAGACATATACTTGTTGAATGTCTTTCATAGGATAAAATTTATCTATTATCATCTTTGTAGTGAAATCTTTAGCAATTATTTTCTAAATATAAACTACAAAGTGATCAGCTAGAAACTCATCTTCTAGCTGGAACAGAAAAAGTCATCATTAACAGTGTCATAGTATAAAAAATAATATTTTTATAAAGATATTAAATTTTTTTGGAATTGTCAAGAACCCGGCCCAACCCCTGGTAACCCCTAATTATAAAATGATTGCATAGATCCTCTATGTCATATGTGATTGCTATATATATATATATTATAGTTCTGTAAAATTAAGGAAGCACATATTGAAGCAAACTATGTCTTTTTGGCAGCTTTGTGCTATATAGAAGAGATAAATGGTGCTTCCGAAAAATACTGTAGCGAGAATGACAAAGAGTATCCATGCAACCCAGACAAAAAATACTACGGCCGTGGACCACTTCAACTATCCTGGAATTACAACTACGGAGCAGCTGGAAAAAGCATTGGGTTCGACGGGTTAAACTCTCCTGAAACTGTGGCCACAAATGCCATCGTTTCATTTAAGACAGCCTTGTGGTTTTGGATGAACAATGTTCACCAGGTGCGAAGCCATGGGTTTGGGGCAACAACTCGGGCGATTAACGGTGCAGTTGAATGCGATGGGAAAAAGCCTGATGTTGTCCATTCTCGTATCCAGTATTACACTCAATACTGTAACCAATTCGGTGTTGCTCCTGGTGATAATCTCAGTTGCTAGGATCCAGAAACCTCTCTTTAATTTCTTTGGATACAAAGAAATAAAGAATGTGTTATGAGATTGCGTGGTTAGGGGAATAGCATGCTACTTTGATCCAAGTCTACTTCTACTTCGATCCAAGTGATTTATTTTCTAAGTTATCTATTTCAAGAGTTCAAGTTGTATTTCCTTTATTTCCAATTAGAGTCCTGGTTTGAGTAAAGAGTCAGAGTCCAAGTTGTATTTCTTTTATTTCTAATTAGAGTTCTAATTGAGTAGAGAGTCCAAGGCTTCTATGATGTACTAAGCAGGGAGCAGTAGGTCTTATGTTCCTATTCTAACTCCTAAGTTGAGTTGCAGTAGAATTTATCCCTAAGCTAGAGGAGCACGTCTCATTGTAGGAAGTCTGTAATTTTCTTATTTAAAGTTGAGTTTGATGAATAAAAGGCATACAAAATTTAATCCCCAAACCTTGCGTTTGATATGAGATCAAGAATTATTCTATAATTTCCTACCGCTTATTATTCCAAATTAGCAACCATAGGTAAGAATAAGAAGCAGGACCCTGCTTCTTTTCCAGTTGTAGGCTGTGTTACTAGATCTGTTACGCAATTTCGTAACAAATTGGTACTAGAGCCAACCTCTTGCTCAATGGCGGACCCAAGGATGGATCGGCTCAAGCAAAAACAGTCCGGTCTCCAAAAGATGTTTGAAGGCTTCCTCTAGAAATCAGAGGAGCAAACGAGAAGATTGGAGAAAAAAATAGAAAGTGTGCGATCCCAAGAGCATAGTGAATTAGGAGAGAATTTTGCAGCCAGAAACCATGACAGAAATTCCTCTTTATCATCCGGTGCCATGGTGTCGAAGATGGCTAAATTGGACTTCCCAAAATTCAACGGGATGGACGATCCCATCAGTTGGATTTGCAGGGTTGAACAATTCTTCAAATTTAAAAAAATTGAAGAGGAGGAAAAAGTACCCTTAGCGACCTATCATCTAGAAGGGGAATCACAGATGTGGTATCAGCTATTCAAAAAAACTAAGAAATTCTAATGGGAATCATTGAAGTCAACCCTCCACATCGACTATGGACCAACGGCTTTCGATGACCACTTCGGTGATCTCACCAAATTGCAGCAAACAGGGTCGGTGAAAGATTATCAACTTCAATTTGAGCAGCTACTTAGTCGAGTAAGAAGACTTTCTGCACAACATCAGTTGGGATGCTTTGTAAGCGAGCTCAAGGGAAATATTAGAACTGAAGTACAGGTAGGAAGGCCAAAATCTGTAACAGAAGCAATTGGGTTAGCCCGGTTGTATGAGACAAGAAATTGGAGTTTAAAGAAACCTCCAATATGTGAAGACCGACGCTCAGGACTGAGAGACATAGCGCCTCCATTACCTTCATCCAACTTGACCCGTACAAAAACGCTTCCAACTCGAAGATTATCACTGGCTGAGATGCCAGATCGACGAGCTCAAGTATTATGCTTTAATTGTGACGAAAAATTCGTCCCTGGTCATAGATGTAAGAAACTTTTTGTCATTGAAGGAATTTATGTGGCTGAAGAAGAAGGCACAGAGGAAGACCCAGCAGATATTGAAGGAAGATTTGAGGAAGAACCCGTGATTTCATTGCAAGCACTCACCGGAACACCAAATCCTCAGACGATGCGTGTGCGAGGGACACTGGGCAAGCTTAGAGTGACCGTGATGATGGATTCAAGGAGCACTCACAATTTCCTCAACCTCCAAGTGGCGGATCGACTGGGTTTGAAACCCACACACACCGGGCTAATGAAAGTTACAATTGCTAATGGTGAGAAATTGCGCTGCACGGGCTTGTGTGTGTTACAGCTCCACTCAACTCCTCTTTAAGTCCTACCGGTAATAGGAGTGCTCTAGTATAGTCGGCTATGTAATAAACAGGGAATTAACCCTTAAGGTATTTCCATATTAGGAGAGTCCAAATCATGTAATAATTTGTGAGATATTCCCATAAAGAGTCTCACGTATCCTAGTCCAAGTCAAGGTGGGATTAGAATTCCTAACCTACTCAGAGTCGGTTGTAATTCCTATTTAAGGAGCAATATTGTAATAAGAAAGGCAGACAATTATTCAGCAAATCCAGCACTTGTGTTAAGAGGTTTGAAGTCCCTTTAACGACTTCAACGCAATCATAGGGAGGGCACGCAGGACTCATCCTGCTAACTTTCCCGTCCAACGTCCTATTACGAGGTCTGTTTCTCAGGCTCGTAACAACTTGGTATCAGAGCCATCCATGGCTTCTTCATAGTCATCAACAACTTATCTGGAACGTTTGGAGGCACAAATTCAAGCTGACCGACAGGAGATGAGGGAGCTTTTCGCAGCCATGAACACAAGGTTTGACCAGTTAAGTTAGGAACGACAAACAACCAATGGGAATGGATCTATTAACTGTGGAAGACTACGGTTGAATCGGACCGGACCTGGCATCAATGGAGCCATGATTCCTAAGGTGGCTAAAATTGATTTTCCATGTTACAAAGGAAACAAAGACCCGACAAGCTGGATCTACCGTGTTGAACAATTCTTCGCATTCCACGGCACCAACGAGGAGGAGAGGCTGCCCTTGGCTGCGTACCATCTTGACGGCGATGCCCAACTATGGTTCCAATTGTTCAAGGAAGGGGAGATAGCAGGGGTCACGTGGGAAGCCCTGAAGGAAGGCCTTCACACCAGGTATGGACCTACTATGTTTGAAGACTTCTTTGGAGATTTATCCAAACTTAAGCAGAAGGGATCGGTCAAGGACTACCAAGCCCAATTCGAAAGGTTGTTGAGTCGTGTTGGACGTCTATCAACAGAACATCAGCTAGGGTGTTTTATCAGTGGGCTGAAGGATTCCATTCAGCCAGAGGTGCAAGCAGGCCGCCCCACGAGCCTCACCGCCGCTGTAGGCTTGGCGCGGTTGTACGAAGCCAAGCATCAAGCTCAACGGTGTTATCCCACCTTTGAGACCAAAAAAAATACCAATTTGCCACCCATGCCGTCACCAACCTTGACCCGGCAGAAAAACCCACAAATCCGAAGGCTCGGTGCAGAGGAATTACGAGAAAGGAGGGAGAAGGGATTATGCTTTAACTGTGATGAGAAATTCGTACCTGGCCATAAATGTGCTAAATTGTTTTGGCTGGAGCTGAGGGATGACAAAGAAGGAGTTTCTGTGGGGGAGGGCGGAGACGACGACCCTGATTTTCAAGAAGAGGAGCAGGCCACGATCTCCCTACATGCTATCACTGAAGTCCAAGGGCCTCGCATGATGCGGTTGAAGGGGAATTTGGGCGTTTGCAAGCTTGTGCTTCTCGTGGACAGTGGGAGCACGTGCAATTTCATTAGCTCCGCTGCAGCCTGAAGGGTGGGTATCTCACCGACACAAGCTGGGAAGATGAAAGTGCTGGTGGCTAATGGAGAAACTCTTCTCAGTGGAGGATTTTGCCGAGGGGTTACCATTAGGCTTGGGGATTGCTTGTTCACGGTGGATTTTTATGTGTTGGATATTGAGGGATGTGAGGCAGTCTTGGGAGCCATTTGGTTAGAAACTCTCTGACCAGTTTTATGGGATTTCGCCAGTTTATGGATGAGCTTCATATGGCGTGGAGAACGAGTCACGTTGCAGGGGCTGTCAGCTCCTAAGGACAAGATGGTGGATGGGACAAAAATTTCCAAGTTATTACATGACTGTTCCAGAGGAGCAGTGCTACAGATCAAGGCCGTCCAACTAGGGGAATGTGGGTCGATAGATGAGAACGTGGAACCTGATATCAAGGCATTACTGGATCAGTACAGCCTTTTATTCCAAGAGCCTGAAGATCTGCCACCAACACGGGCCCATGACCATAAGATTCCTATCCTACCTGGGCAAGGCCCGGTCAGCGTTCGGCCTTACAGGTACCCCTTTTATCAAAAAAATGAAATTGAACAGCAAGTCACCAATCTAATTAAGTCAGGGGTTATAAGGGCAAGCACAAGCCCATATTCTTCACCGGTTCTACTAGTAAAAAAAATGACGGATCGTGGAGAATGTGTATCGATTATCAAGCCTTGAATCAAATTACGGTGAAAGATAAATTTCCCATACCGGTGATTGATGAGCTATTGGATGAGTTACACAGAGCCCAAGTTTTTTCTAAATTGGACATGCGTTCGGGCTACCACCAGATCCGAGTTAACCCGCCAGATATCAAGAAGACGGCATTTCGGACACATCATGGGCATTACGAGTTCTTAGTAATGCCATTCGGCTTGTCAAATGCCCCATCAACCTTTCAAGCATTAATGAATGATATTTTTCAGAAGGTACTTCGTAAATTTGTGCTCGTATTTTTTTATGATATTTTGATTTACATCAAAGGTTGGGCCAAACACTTGCAACACGTAGCCCATGTTTTCGACATCTTGCTAAGTCATCAGTTGTTTGTAAGAAGGGATAAATGTTAATTTGGCAAAATAGAGGTGAGTTATTTGGGCCACATAATTTCTCCTCATGGAGTAGCAATGGATCCCAAAAAAATTGAATCAATCGTGGGATGGCCCGCACCTAAAACCCTTAAAGAATTAAGAGGGTTTTTAAGTCTCATTAGATACTATCGCAAATTCATTCAGGGTTATGGTGCCATTGCCAAACCTTTGATGGAATTGCTTAAGAAGAACGCCTTTGGATGGTCAACTCCAGCTGAGAGATCTTTCTCCGAATTGAAGTCAGCTATGACTCAAGCTCCAGTCCTGACCCTACCTGATTTTTCCAAACCCTTCGTAGTAGAATGTGATGCTTCGGGGTCCGGCATAGGGGCGGTGTTATTACAAGACAACAGGCCCATAGCTTATTTTAGCAAAGCTATCAAAGGATGAGAATTAGGTTTCTCTACCTATGAGAAAGAGATGATGGCATTGGTTGCGGCAGTCCAAAGGTGGAGACCTTATTTATTGGGCTCAAGGTTTATTGTTCGCACTGATCAAAAAAGTTTGAAGTTTTTACTAGATCAAACTATCTCGACAACTGCTCAGCAAAGATAGTTGGTGAAGTTGCTGGGATATGACTATGAAATTGAGTACAAACGGGGCAAAGAGAATTCAGCTGCAGATGCCTTGTCTAGAGTAGAAGGACAGAAAACTCTAATGGCCATCTCTCATCCAGTGCCTCACTGGTTAGAACCCATCCAAGAAGAAGTACGAGCTACTTCAGACTTACAAGCCCTGGTTTCAAGAATACAAGACGGGGAGGCTTTAGGCCCATGAAAATTCAAGGAGGGCCTAATTTTCTTTAAAGAAAGAGTGTATCTGCCCAGTACCTCTTCCCTCATTCAACCAATTATTGCTGAAGTGCATGGGAGTACCCATGAAGGATTTTTCAAAACCATGCAGAGATTAAAAGTTGTTTTCTATTGGCCCAAAATGAAGGAACGGGTCAAGGTCTTTATTAAGCAATGCGACGTATGCCAGAGGCACAAGACTGAAACTACCATGCCCTCGGGGCTTTTGCAACCACTACCTATACCCACACAAGTTTGGGTTGAGGTCTCTATGGATTTCGTGGACGGCTTACCTAAGTCCCACAGAAAATCTACAATATTTGTGATTGTTGATCGATTGATGAAATATGGCCACTTCATTCCTATCAGCCATCCTTATACAGATCCCCAAGTTGCACGGGTCTATTTCGACAACATCTTTAAGCTCCATGGAATGCCAGAATCCATTGTGTGTGACCGAGACCCCGCATTTACAAGCCATTTTTGGACAGAGCTGTTTTCTCTTCATGGAACTAAATTCAATTTTAGTTCAGCTTATCATCCGCAGACTGACGGGCAAACGGAAGTCCTCAATCGCACCATGGAGATGTACTTACGATGCTTGACCAGCTCCAGGCCAAAAGAATGGGTTACATGGCTTCCCTGGGTTGAGTGCTGCTATAATACTAGGACCCATTCCGCTCATAACCGAACTCCCTTTGAACTAGTGTATGGAAGGTCTCCTCCTACCTTGCTATCCTATATTAAAGGCACAGCCCAGGTGGAAGCGGTTGAGAAGACCTTGGAAGAACGTGATCAATTGCTTCGGGAGGCCAAGGATCGGTTGCTCAAGGCTCAACACCGAATGACACAAATCTACAACAAGCACCACAAGGAAAAGCAGTTTGCAGTAGGAGATTGGGTTTATCTAAAGTTGCAGCCGTATCGACAATCTTCTATAGAAGTGCAAAGCAATGTCAAATTGGCGGCTAAATATTATGGTCCATTCAAGATTTTGAAAAGGATTGGACCCGTGGCTTATTTGCTCGACTTGCCCAAGGAATCTAAGTTACATCCAGTTTTTCACGTATCAATCCTTAAACAATATGTGGGAACCATGGAGCCTACACAAACTGAGTTGCCAGAAGCTCCCAATTCATTAGTTTAGCCGCAAGCAGTGTTGGAACACCGTCTACGCAAGGGGGTCGCCGAAGTTTTGGTGCATTGGGAAGGGTATTCCCCAGCGGATGCTTCTTGGGAGAAGAAGACTGATTTCCTTTCTCGCTATCCAGACTTTATCCTTGAGGACAAGGATGCTTTCAAGGGTAAAGGAATGTTACAGCCCCACTCAACTCCTCTTTAAGTCCTACCGGTAATAGGAGTGCTATCTAGTATAGTCGGCTATGTAATAAACAGGGAATTAACCCTTAAGGTATTTCCATATTAGGAGAGTCCAAATCATGTAATAATTTGTGAGATATTCCCATAAAGAGTCTCACGTATCCTAGTCCAAGTCAAGGTGGCCAGGATTAGAATTCCTAACCTACTCAGAGTCGGTTGTAATTCCTATTTAAGGAGCAATATTGCATTAAGAAAGGCAGACAATTTAGGTTCGTAACGGGATAATTTAGGTTCGTAGAGGGAACCTAGACCTTTTAGGTTCTTAGAGGAAACTTAGACCTCACAACACAAGCGTTGATTTTGATTAATTCTTCTATACTTTATTCACAACATAACAACCTTTAAATAGAGGAACTATTACAACCTATCTAAGGAAAATTAGGGTTGAGTCAGTGACTCTTAAGGAAATATTCTTATGAAAATACATACCTAATATTACATACCTAATATGACTTATACTACTTAACGTAATTCATAGATATTATTCCTAGTTTGGAAAGTATCGTAACATTCTTCACCCCTTAAAATAGACCTTGTCCTCAAGGTCGAAATTTAAAAAGCTAAAAATAAAATCAACCATTATCGAACAACATATCTTCTTCCACATGTTTCTCATCAATTTCTTCCATGCTCTCTTTTTGCTTATGGATTGAGCCCTTGTGCAACGTAGCCTCACATGCTAGAAGATAGTCCATGATGTCAATGGTGCATTGAATATCAATAGTTTTGTAAACACAAATAGGAACTGAAGCACCATCATTCTCAATGGCTTCATTAACATAGTAGTATTTACCAACTAAATCGGAATCCATCTTCGGGTCCATTATCTCCAAAGCAGACATGGCTACAAAAATATTGAAATTATCTCCATGAACGAGCTCATCATCTTGAAGATCTTTGTATACGATACCGTTGGTGTTTTTCAGAGTAGAAGATCTTTGTGAAGGAATTGTTGGTATTTCTGGTTGTGATTGGTATGGGAAATTCAATTTTTGTGGTGGTGGAGCAACAATATTATTGTGGTGTGAAGGGGTCGAATGGGATGGCGTGTTTGGCTGTACGTGATAGTTCTGGAGATGGAACCAGTGGTTGCATAAGTTGATCCATACGTGAATTCATGGCAGCAAATAACTTTCTTACCTCACGCATCTCTGAATCAAGCATTGTCTCGAACCGATCAATTATTTGATTGAAACTAGAAGATGGTGGTGAAGCCATTGCTGGCTCTGATACCAAGTTGTTACGAGCCTGAGAAATCGGCTATGTAATAAACAGGGAATTAACCCTTAAGGTATTTCCATATTAGGAGAGTCCAAATCTTGTAATAATTTGTGAGATATTCTCATAAAGAGTCTCACGTATCCTAGTCCAAGTCAAGGTGGGATTAGAATTCCTAACCTACTCAGAGTCGGTTGTAATTCCTATTTAAGGAGCAATATTGCAATAAGAAAGGCAGACAATTATTCAGCAAATCCAGCACTTGTGTTGAGAGGTTTGAGGTCCCTTTAACGACTTCAGAGGTTTGAGGTCCCTTTAACGACTTCAACGCAATCATAGGGAGGGCACGCAGGACTTATCCTGCTAACTTTCCCGTCCAACGTCCTATTACGAGGTCTGTTTCTCAAGCTCGTAACAGTGTGCAGGAGTACTTTTGCGACTTCAAGGAGAACCGTTCCTGGTAGACTGCTTCGTGTTACCCATGGATGTCTACGAAGTGGTTTTGGGTACACAATGGCTACGATTGTTAGGCCCTATATGGTGGGATTTTGCAAGGCTACTCATGCGGTTTGTGTGGAAAGGTACAGAGGTGGAATTGAGGGGAATGAAGCCACCTGTTCATCGCATGATAGAAGATAGAGAAATGGAGAGAGAAGTCAAAAGAAGAACATGTTGAAAATTAATCGGAATGTTATATCGACGTACACCTTAAAATATATAAGTCTCGATCTCCAAGCTATATATGAGTGAAATCCCTTTCTTGCTCAATTTATATTTGATTTTTTTTTTTTTTTTTTTAATTAAGAATTGGGACTTATTGATGGCTGTGAGTTTCCTTAATTTGTCTTTTTCTTTATTGGTCCTTCCCATTCCTTATCTGAAATTCATTTGTCTGGAAAACGAAGAGCCGCGCGTCTCGGGTGGGATATTGATCTCCTACTTTTCAACCATAACTCAGCTGCATGCTCTTTCTTTCTTTGTTAATTAATTTCCTCTTCTTTTTTTTAGCATTTATTTATTTATTTATTCAATACATGCAATAAAGTATTGTCCAGTGGAAACAAAACCTAGCATTCATGCATGACTTGGTCTATCAGTTAGTCGTAGAGCCAACACCCACCATAACCCAGAGCAATTTCTTCTTCTTCTTTTTTTTGTTTAAGTAGAGCAATATTTTGAGTTGTGAAATTCCCAATCCCATAGCAATATTTTAATACAAAAGATTTGCATCAGCTGGGATTTCTTGGACTGGGGTTGTTTGTTTCGATGTGTTTAAGGACTTTGTTGACGGGGAGTTTTCAAAGTCATGCCGGCCAAAATACCAGCAGGGTCTTGCCGCGTGAGTTACGGGCTTGAACATGTGACGTTTGTGACAGGTAATCAGTTTTTATTCATATTTTCTATCAAACAAATATAAGGTTAGAAAAATACTTTTTAAATATATTTTTATTGGTTAGAATTTAAAGTTATTGTATTTAACCATGTACATTATGCCACATCATTTAAATTTTTAAAAAGACTTACTCATATTGACTTGATATAATATGCCGCTATACGTATCAACTTTAAATTATGATCTATAAAATAGGGATAAGGATTCTCAACAATTTCTTTGAAAGTATAAATTTTTAAATTACGTAAATTCAAATCGTTTTTATATCGAATGAATTGAAAAATGCTACGTATTAAAAATGTAACATGTTACTAACGACAATTTGATATATTTTCATAATGTTTTTGTGATTTATGTCGTAGAAAAATTTTAATTAAAAAATATCTTTTGCGTTACTAAAAAAAAAAAAAACTCTTCAAAAGTAAATAAAAAGTCTTTTGAAATAATTTTTTTTTTTTTTTGCTGCTTCAAAAATATCCTACCTTTTTACTGTGTATGATAGAACATAAAATTTTCGTGAAAAGTGAGAAAGTGCATGTGGAAAGGATAAAGAGTTAAAAAAAAAAAAATGATATAATTGAATTAGCTACGTTTTTTTCTTTTTTTCTTTTTTTTTTTTTTTTTAAAAAAGCCGCTAAAATGAATCAAAAATATAATTGCTACAATAATAAATATAATTTTCTATGACACCTTAACTTTCATTCTTTTTTTCTTTTCTATGACACATTTAACTTTTTTTCTCATTATCTTTATCACTTTTTTTTTTTTTTTGCAAAGATACCTTTCTTGATCATGATTTTCCGTCCCTTCAAACACTGAAAAATACAAAAATTATTTCTAAAAATTATTTTACCCCAAAATAAAACGAAGCCTTAATCTCATTATATCTTTGTCCTTAATTACATGTTAACAGTAATTGTAGATGCCTTTGTTTGATTTTCTCTTTTCATAATTAGTTCTTCTCCATTTTTTTTTTTCATGAATTACGTATACCTAACTCACCAAGAGATGAGATCTTGCTGTTTGTAGTAGTGTTGTTGGGTACGACCGAAGTTTTCTTAACGTGTTTTTGGATAAACATTGTTGACAAAGGATTTTCCAAAGAATAATGAGATTGCGGACCACAATGGAAGGGGCATCCTGGGCGAGTTACGTGGCTAAATTAATTGAATGTGTCAAAATGTCCCAGTTCGTGATCACAAGCAGTCAATTTTGCCGTTGATGGCCGTCACTACCGTCGAGGATTAAAACTCAATTCGATAATGAGCGCCACGTTAATTCATACCAACCTTTAACTAAAGCCGCTCCTTCCTCCTCCAAGATACAGATAGCCTTCCTATGTATAATTATTTTCTACACTTTCACCTCAATTGCAATATTTTCTTCAAACTACAACAATTTGTAATTAACTCCTCAAACTATAATTAGGCCATGCTTTAAATGTTAATTATATCCTAGTGAGATAATGGGTGAAAGGTCTCCTCCCCACCTGGGAAACGGATCCTCTCCAGTTCCTTTGAACTGGAGAGGATCCTATTTCCCCCACCTATGGGTTTCCAATTCCATGGAGATCCATGGTCATGAAATTTCAAAATTTTAAAATAGTTTTGGTTGTTTTGTTTTTTTAAAAAAGGGTGAAATTCCAAAATGCCGCTATTTTCTGTCCGAGAGGAAGGAAAATTCCATAAGGGCTACATGCAACTTTGAGAAGCTATGTGAGGCCACATTGCAAAAAAAATTTCTTTAGAGGCAAAATTACAAAACATGTGAAACATTAATTAGGAGGATAAAAGATATTTTTTCCCAAGAACAACATCAAAATCCCAAAAAGACATCACTTATTCACACCAGAGCTGCTAAGCTTATTTCTTTGACAAAGCTCCCACACACAAAGCTTTGCATAGATCCACATAACCAAAGCTCATTTCTCTCACAAAGCTCTCACACACAAAGCTCCACAAATACTCACAAAAATGACACCTTCGATCACCAATTTTTCTAGCTGTTTTGTTTCTTTGTTTGCTTGGTGAGAGGTGTGGTCGCTAGTCTCATGGCCCATCTTTGGCATCTGCGCTCTTCGTCTTTGTGGGCGCTTTCTTCCCCAAAACAAAGAATCAGGAGATTGACTGAGAAGAGAGTAGTCAAAGAGAGAAAGAAGAAGAGGCCAACAAAGGGCATCAGCCTCTTACTTGTTTTGTTTCGTAAGGAAAAAATGCCAAATCAATCAATATAGTTGGATCGATTTGCTATAATTAAGCTCCCTAAAACTTAAAAAGTGGCTTAAAACTTTTTGTGGAATGCATAAATGGCAAATAAGTCCCTACCCAGAACATCCGTTGAAAATTTTGACGGAAAACATCAAAGTGCAACATGTCCCTTATAATAAAAATAAAATAAAATATCAAAAGAAAATTATAAAAATATAATATAAATATAAACAATGAAAAATAAAAACAAAAAGAATTTACTTTTAGAAAAAAAAAAAAAAAAACAAGAGGAGTCGTCGGACCACCCATATGTGGTTAATCTGGGCCTGTTTTTGTTTCTTTTTTCTCTGTTTTTATATTTATTATTTTATTATTTTATTTTTTAGTTTTTATTTTATTATTTTTTATTATAGGGGATACTTGTCATTTTATTATTGGTGCTAATGTGGTGGATTGACACGCGGTTTCTATCAAAATTTCAAACAGAAGTTGAGAGTGAGGAGTGATTTGTCATTTTTGATGACCACTAGGAGTTTTAATCCATTTGTTAAACCCTAAGGAGCTATTTGCATTTATCTCTTTCTAAAAATTGATTTAGGTTTCAGTCAATATTGATGATATTGCAAGATCTTGGCCTTCCATTTTAGACTAATGGTTCAGATTCTAAGAATTATAGGCGCTGGAATACCCTATTTATAACATGGATCTCGATCTGATTTAATTTGTTAGTTTTGACTATTCTTAAGCTACCTAAGTTTGTTGAGGGTTTTTTTTTCTTTTTTTTTGTCTTTCATGTGGAAAACCAACTTGGGACGTTCTCATAGTTTATAGTTATGTATTATAATTGAAAATTTTGAACACTTTTAGTCGTTGGATAGGTCTTAAAAAGATGGCCGGCCGGTAGAGGATAAAAATAACCATTTTCTATTCGTTATTCTTTGGCAAGAAATTAAACATAGGATCTACCCGACCCATTACTCAATCTATGCCTTAAAATATAATATTGTAATTATCTCTGTTTAGATGTCATACATACCTTAGCCTTTTTTGTTAGCAAGAATGCAAAGCTGAAACGGAAAGTGCCATTCGTGGAATTTCCAAATTTTGATTGTAAAAACCTTCCACGTGGGTCTAGAAATAACAATATGCAGCGAACAGAAGAGAATGACCACCAAATTAACGTTTGAAAATTATATGACCCAATGCCCAATTAAGTAAGAGAACAAAAGGGCAGGTGTCCTATGTATTAAAAAGTCAAAATGTAACAACAAAGACCCGTACTAGACACGCTCTCTAAAAGCCATGAAGAAATATAGCCTATAGGGGTTAGTTTTCTCACCCTACGTTGCATTATAAATATCAGATGCATGCTCAACTTTGTATTTCACCACACAATCATCTTCTCCATTCATTGTTCATAGTGAAATCCCAAGATGGTTGCACTTTGCGTGAAAAAAAATCTTCTAACACTTGCTGTAGTCGCATTAATCTTAGCAGGATATGTGAAGGCTCAAAATTGTGGATGTGCCGCAAACGAATGTTGCAGCCAATACGGCTATTGTGGCACAGGCGATGAATACTGTGGGCAGGGGTGCAAAGAAGGCCTTTGTACTTCATCCCCTAGTACTACACCAAGTTCGAGCGGTGTTTCGGTGGCTGATATTGTGACGGAGGATTTCTTTAACGGGATACTTAATCAGGCCAGTGGAGATTGTGCAGGGAAGAGCTTCTACACTAGGGCTGCATTCCTTGATGCTCTTAATTCGTATACCGAGTTTGGCACTACTGGTACTGCTGATGATTCTAAGCGTGAGATTGCTGCTTTCTTCGCCCATGTCACGCATGAGACTGGATGTAAGATCTTACTCCCTCTTGCTAGCTTATTGAATTCTACTTACATCATAAAATTAACACATGTACAACCTTAATTCATGCATGCATCCCAAACATCCTATATGAATATTATATATTGCATATATCCTAGATCTCATGTATGATCAGGGCGAACCAGGATTTTTTTGTAAGGTCTGAACTTATGTAAATAAGTAGATACATAAAAGCAAGTCTTGAACTTAATTTCATATAAAAGAATTTTCCTTTAAAATATAAAAGTTTTCTAGTTTGCTATGGACATATACTCGTTGAATGTCTTTCATAGAATAAAATTCATCTATTATCATCTTTGTAGTGAAATTTTTAGTAATTATTTTTTAAATATAAAATACAAAATAATCGGCTAGAAACTCATCTTCTATCTGGAAGAGAAAAAATCATCATTAACGGGGCCATAGTATAAAAAATAATATTTTTATAAAAATATTAAAATTTTTTGGAATTGTCAAGAACCCGGCCCAACCCTAAGGTAATTCCGCCCCTAATTATAAAATGCTTGCATAGATCCTATATGTCATATGTGATTGCTATATATATATTATAGTTCTGTAAAATTAAGGAAGCACATATTGAAGCTAACTGTTTGTCTTTTTGGCAGCTTTGTGCCATATAGAAGAGATAGATGGTGCTTCCCAGGACTACTGTGACGAGACTTACACACAGTATCCATGCAACCCAGACAAAAATTACTATGGTCGTGGACCACTTCAGCTAACCTGGAATTACAACTACGGAGCAGCTGGAAATAGCATTGGGTTCGACGGGTTAAACTCTCCTGAAACTGTGGCCACAGACGCCGTCGTTTCATTTAAGACAGCCTTGTGGTTTTGGATGAACAATGTTCACCAGGTGCTAAGCCAAGGGTTTGGGGCAACAACTCGGGCGATTAACGGTGCAGTTGAATGCGATGGCAAAAAGCCTGATGCTGTCCAATCTCGTATCCAATATTACACTCAATACTGTAACCAATTCGGTGTTGCCACTGGTGATAATCTCAGTTGCTAGGATCCAGAAACCTCTCTTTAATTTCTTGGATACAAAGAAATAAAGAATGCAAACTAATAAATTAGGTGAAAGAGAACTATATATCTCTTCTTCTTATTGTATTGCCCAGTCTTTATGGGCCTTCGATGGCCTCATAAATAAGGAAATAAAGAGTATTCTAGTTTGCTTTTATTCTGCAGTGTTTGCTTTCTATGCTCATCTATTTTGGCTTGAAAGATTAAAAATTGTATTTTTATCTCACAATTATTTCACAATGCTAATGTGACTGTCTCAACATTTTGAATAATGCTATAAGCCTTATTTTTATCTCACAACTATCTTACAATAAGAACATGACAATTTTAAATATCCCTTTGATCAGTTCGTGATAAAAAAAAAAATGTAAAATTTAAAACTTAAGTGTTAATTAAAACTGTCACATCAATATTGTAGAATATAAAAATATGATTTCTAACATTACTCTTCTTCTTACTATGTGGGTATTTGAATTACTCTGCCCTAGGCTAATGCCACATATTTCTTGAACTTATCCTCTAAAATTTGTGCGATTTAGGAATATAATTTTTACTCACAAAAAAAGGAATATAATTTTAAACTCGTTCCACTAATACTTGGAAAATCTAAATTCATACTAAATTAATTTGTCCATTTAGTTTATTGTGCTTGAGTGCTGTCAATTTAATAATACTCAATGTGAAGTTCTAAATTAGGATTCAACCACATTCGGGTATATATATATATATATGGATCAAGATTCAATTTGCATAAAAGTTTATCAAACGTTTTTTGTCCCCCAAATATCATATATAGTTATATAGTTAGTTATCCTTCATTATATTTGATGTTATGACTAATTGGGTATTGAAATTCTCCAAATAAAAGTTAGTAGGTAGTGATCCACCAATCCTACGTTTTGGGTAAATAGTCAAGTCAATGGTCAATATTAACTTGCGACATTTTCATACTAAAAGAATGCTCTAACAACTTCTCAGGGAAAAAATAAATTGATCCAAGAAAACCGATTGCGTGTATTTTCTTGCAGCATGAAACCTATGAATCAATTGTAGTTGGTAGAGAAAAATGTTCAAACCGGACTAACTACGACGAGACGTGTACTTTAGAAATAACTTTTCTAAATGCATACTTTTTTTTTCTTCTTCTTTTTTTCGGGATACTGACCAATTCCATCCCTAAGAAGCTGGCATAGTTGGGGTCAAAATAAATTTGCCTCATCTGAAAAACTCGTCATGTCAGCCATAAAAGGAATTCCTTTTCTGGAATGGCTACTACTGGCTTTAAATCAGATGGGTTCATTCTCCTTGTGTTATGCTACACTTGGTCCACCCTATAAACTTAATTTTGGTGAGACTTTAGCACCCTGTTAGAAATATATAATGAAAAACATGAAAAATATGAAAGGCAGAAATAAAATTAAGACTTCAAAGCTCGATTGTAATGACGATATCTTTAGAACGTATTTTGTCATATTTCTAAGTGCTAAGGGATTAGACAAAATAGTTTTATATCCAAACATTACTCTAGAATAACACTTTCTAAAATAACAACAAACACCCTTATGAAAAATTGCACAAAAAAAGTTTGTAAGAGAACAAAAGAAGCTATATGGTTGTCTTTCTTTTATATTGATTTTTGGACATATTCAATGGTCAAAAATCATTGGATCCATTAATGGTCGCAAATTGTAACAATCAAATCCAACTTAATGGACACCTTAATAGCATATATTTTGTAACCACAAAAACTTTAAATAGCATATTAATCTCTTTTGTAACAGCAAAATCCTTAAATAAAATATACTTCATAATTATTTAAAATATCTAAAATAATGATTTATTTGTTTATATTAAGTAAATTTAACAATTCCCCACCATTTCAAATAATCTTAAAAACAGTAAAATAAAAAACTATTGTGCATTTTAGCGAAAATAAGTCGCTTCAATGAATGTGTCTTTTGAACTTGAACTTCCACCTAGTGTAAATATATCAAGACTATGTCAAGGTGATCAATGAAAAATTCTTGAACTGATGACCTTGTTAGACTAGTCGAATTTATCACACCCCTTTATTTTCTGATTCTCCATGTGCTTCTCTTTACCTGCACTTTTATGGTTCTGTGCAATATCTCAGTTTCATGAGAGCTCTATGTATAATCAATACAATAAGAAGTGGCCTCACTTACACTCTCACATATGTAAGTTTATCTAAGGTGATCCTGTTTCACCTCAACAACTTTGTCTTTGAACTTATTATGAGTTTAAAACCTATCATTTAATATTCAGACACATTATGACACTAGAACACATCTACATGGAATTGTGGCTTTAATCATCTAAGATTTTTTTTTTTTTCAAGTGTTTTTAATCATAATCACTCTATCAACTTCTTAATACCCATTGAACCTCGCCTATATTTCAAAATCGAAGATGGGCTCCCATCGTAGGTGATTTCACTTTATAAACCTTAATCTCATTTCCTTAGATGTTTTGCAAATAATTTCTCTTGTAAGGCGTTTTTTTAGCAGATCTGCCAAAATTTTGGATTGACTTACATATTCAACCATGATTACTCTATTATTGAGTAATTCACACACATAATTGTGTCTTACGCTAATATGCCTTTATTTATTATACGTCTTGTTTGTTGCTAATGGCAATGTTGACTCACTATTACAGAGCGGTACGTCTCCCAACAATTTGCTAAACCATTCCACTTCTTTATATGCAATTGCTAAAGCACAAAAATCAGATTCCATAATGGAATGAGTTATACAAGTTTCCTTCTTTGATCGCCATGAGATCACAACTTCTTCTAATGTAAAGATCCATCCACTTGTAGACTTAAAATTAGATTTTATAATTTGCATCACTGTATCATTCTAATACAACGGGTTCTCTTTAATAATGTAGACCATAATTTCTAGTCCTCTTTAAGTATCTTATAACTCTGGGGATAGCCTTTCTAGTGACTAGCATTATATGGAGTTGAGAGTGGCTTTTGGTCTTCATGACCATATTTCTTGATCACTTTCTCAATGTAATGAGATTTGTGTCAAGGATAAACCATCAATTGGTCTCACAATTTTGATCCCAGTTATCACATCAACCTCTCCCATATCCCTCATGTCAAAGTTAGAATAAAGAAACTTTTTAGTTTCTCCTACACATTGAAGGTTATTGCAAAATATTAACATATCATTTATATACAAACAATTACATCAGATTATGATATACACATTTGTCTATATCATTTACTCAAAACCTATGAGATACAACAATTTTATGAAATATCTCATGCCATTGTTTAGTAGCTTGTTTTAAGCCATATAATTATTTAATTAATTTATAAACTTTCTTTTCATTTCTTGGCAAAATAAGCCCTTCAAATTGTTCCATATAAATCTCTTCATCTACGTCACCATTTAAAAATACACTTTTTGCACCCATTTAACAAAGAACTAAATGATTAATAGCAGCGAGAGAAATTAAACTCGAACAAAAGAAATTTGAGCAACAGTGCATAAGTATCAAAATAGTCTATTCCTTCTCTTTGTCTATAGCCTTTAGCCACTAAATGTAATACACCAAAGTATAAATTAGGGTTAAGGGAGCCTTAATTGAATTAATGGGAATGTTAGAGTTGAATATGTGACTTTCTATCATAGCCGAATGTTCGATAGAGAGAGTCAAATGTTCGAAGTAGAAATTGGAAAGTCAAACGTTAGAAGTGGAAACTAGAACGATCGAAGTTGGATAAGCAAATGTTCGATACTTCGTACGAACGTTCACTTGTAATCCTAGACTCGAATGAGGACTGCAAAAGCCTCACCAACATTAGGTTCATAGGGTGGACCAAGTGTAGCATGAGCAAAGAGAATGGAACCATCTTATTTAGAGCCATTAGTAGCCACTATAAAAAAGGAATCCCATTTATGGTTGAATGACATGTTCACAGATGAGGCAAATATTTGCGCTTATTTTCTTACACTTTCGGTTTTTTAAGTGGTTAACATTGCACTTTACAAGAAAATTTCTCTTTAGCATCGACACAAAGTCGACTCTAAAAGTCCCATAGTGGATGCTGTTGATCAACAGCGTCAACACATCAACGTTGATTAGGCGGATGCTAATTTCCTGACACTGATGATAAGAAGATAATCATTAATGTCGACGTCAAAAGTCGATGTTGTTGATTACCCAACAGCATCAACTTTTGGCACCGTTGATGATAATTTTGTGTTGAAGCTAAAAGGTTTAGAATAGAGAGCAGTGTCAACGCTGATAATTGAATATCAGTGTCCAACCTAGGTCGACGCTAATATTAACATGTTTTTACCATTAGCATCGACTCGCAAAAGCCGACGCTGATAAGGGCTTATTAGCATCGACTTTTGTGTTGATGCTAATATACAATTTTCTTGTAGTGTTGTAAGCCACTTAAAACAAGTTATGTGAGTTGGTATGACATGGGTGTGATAAATGAATGTGAAAATGAGCGTTAATTTTTCCAAAAACCTTGTTCAAACGCACACCAAATTCTTTCTTCTTTTTTTTTTTTTAATTGATATGGCAGTGCAACGTCTGTGTGTGTTGAAGTACTAGATAAGTCCGCAATCCCTGAAGATCAGCAAAGGTTTAACTTTGTTGTAAAGTGATAAACAATATTTGGTAAGCCACATCTGTCTATCCTCATCCGTTTGTATACTTCAAATGTGTACTTATCTCCATAACAACCTACCGTAATCAATTATATATACTAACGAAAACTCATCAAGATGGGTAGGAAGCAAATACAATTCACAGTAGGGTTGTGATATTTTATAGTATCAAAGCTTCAAAAGACTAATGTTTGCTCCTAAATTTTTTTTTTCTCCAAATGGCCCTTTGTGAATCCATTGTTTCCTCTACTTCCTCAACAAGCTCCTCTTCCACCTCCCCCAATTCTTCTTCGTGCCTTTGTACCGTTCCTCACCTCAATCACTCCATCAACTACAAACTCACCAAAGCCAACTACATGTCATGGAAACAACAAATTCTCGCCTACCTTCGTGGTCAGGATGCTTATAGTTTTGTTGCTGGAACCATCCCTTCTCCACTATAGACTATTTCCAACCCCACCCTTCCTGATGGATCTCCTGCCGCACTTGGCAATCCATATTTTCGTGCTTGGTGCCAAAGAGATCAAATGATTCTCAACATCCTTCTTTTCACACTGTTTGATTCTCTTGTCTCACATGTTGTTGGATGTACTGCATCCCGTGAGCTTTGGCTTTCCCTCGAGAAGATGTTCTCTTCTTAGTCCTATGCTCAGGTCATGCAAGTTCATTTTCAACTTGCCACACTGAAGAAAGGTAACCGCTCCATCACTGATTACTTTCAATTGCTGAAAAATCTAAGTGATACCTTGGCTGTTGTGGGACGGCCATTGAATGATTTCAAAAGTGTTTATTTCTTGTTGGCTAGGTTAGGATATGAATATGACCCATTTGTGATATTTGTGATTACACGGATTGATTCGTTATCTTTTGATGAGATCTATGGCCACTTGTTGACTCATAAATTGCGAATTGAGAAGCACTTTCCATATGCAGATTAATCTGTCATAGTCTTCAGTCAATCTTTCTTCTCATTCCGAGGGCAATCAGAGTAGAGGCTATCGAGGGCATGAAGGCTCCTCATATGTTCGTACTAATCGTGGATGTGGAGGCCCATCCAATGGTCTTGGTCGTGGGCCATATTTCACCACCACTGGTTCTAGTCAGCCATGCCTCACCTGTTAAGTTTGCAACAAGCCAAACGCATGATATCTTAGGTTTGATCAAACCTTCTGCGTTGAGTCCACATCGAATCCTCGGACCTTCTACTCCTCTCCCAATCTGCCCACTAATGAAAATTGGTATCCTAATACTGGGCAGACACAAAGACGACGGCCTAGTGTCCCCACACGGTGCAGTGGCCGCAAATGAGCCAGCACAGCCACCCACAATGCTGAGGTCTCTCTCTCTCTCTCTCTCTCTACTATGTACATCAGACATAACCATTGGAGATGGTTAAAGGGGGATATCAACCTGTGTTAGTGTGTAGGAATTTGTGTTTGCGAAAGAAGAAGAAAATGAAACAAGAAGATTGTTTAGTAATGGGTCTGCGAAATAGAAGAAACAGAAGATAAAAGAACTAGAAGAGTCAAAAGAAGTGATGTTACTTAAGGCTCGAGGATCACACGTTTGACGAGACACAAATCTCAAGAGGCTTAATGAATTATGCGTCTAATGGGGTGCGGATTGCAAGGCAAACATGGCAATGTGTGGAATGGCCTAAAAATAAAAAATGAAAAGTGATTTATCATTGCCGTTGGATTAAAAACTATTCAACACCAACTGTACGATCATATGCATAATCCCTACATTTAATCTCAATCGTTCGATCAAATCAACCCTTGTTTAACAATATAAAATCATGGCCACTAGATTAAACATTCTTTTAACGTCAACCGTTCGATTATTTTGAGAATTAAGCTTAACATGTTTCATTAAAAGAAATTTTCTTTCCTTTTTAGTTTTGTCTTGAGATTTAAAAAAATTATAGAGTCAGAGAGATCATGCACTAGGAGAGAGATAATTTTTTTTTAAAAAAAAAATCTATTTAGAATAAATAAGGAAAGTTTAATTATAAAATTTTGAAATTTTGTTTGAAATATGGACGTCTTAATTTATTGGGTAGATTTGGTCAATCTAATATCTGTATTTGCCGGATCCTTTCTAATTATAAGATGTCAATTTAAAATAGAATAATATTTGAAATTAATAATGTATTAAATTTGTACTGATCTTCTTATGAACTTGCATTTTTAATTCCAAAGTATACTTACATTTATATTTTTTCCTTTCCAAGTGATCTAATTAGCTAGACTATAACATATTATTAGTAACATATAATTATATTGATTATTAGTAATATACACAATAACATATTACAAACATATACACATATAATTATATTTATACACATATACATATGATTATATATTGTACATATATACAAATTGTCTAACATATATAATATGTTAAATAATTTTAAAAAAAATATGTTTCTACTTTTTTCCCGTTCCAAGTGCTCTAATTGGTTGGACGATAAATATTCCATTTCCAATATTTGATCTAATGGTTATTCAATGATTCCATGATGTGTTTGGCTTATAATTATTGACGTAGTAGCATATTAACTAATAAGTGTAACATGTTCATATATAAAAAAAGTGTAATATATTAACTAGTAACATATAAGTCTTACATGTTATAACTCTTTACATGTTACTATTAAGTGTAACATACTTACTATTACTAACATATTACTAATTCACTAATAAGTGTAACATATTAACTAATACTAATATATTAATTACTAAGTGTAACATATTAACTAGTACTTTTTCTTTTCTTTTCTTTTTTTTGAACAATTTGCGTACTTTATTGATATCAAAATTCAAACACGAGTAATTTGCTCCCACATTACAATATCGTAGATACAATTTGAAATTTCTTCAATCTAAATCCTATCTATAACACTCTTAATAGCCTCTAGAGCTAAACAATGAGAAACTGAATTTGCATCCATCTTCATATGGTTAATCTACCAGGATCTCAGATGATGCAAACCCAATTTAATACCATCTACTATATGACCATATTTTCTCCAATTTTAGTTGTCTGCCTTGACCACAATTACAATTTGCAAAGCATCTCCCTCAAAGATGATATCATAGAAACTCATCTCCCTACTAAATTCCATAGCATAAAAACCTGCAAAAGCTTCAACCACAGAAGGTTCAGCCAAAAAATCTTTTGTGTTACTCCTAGCAGCCAAGACTATACCCTCTTGGTCCCTTACTATAATTCCAATCCCTATGTGCCCATGTCCCTTATCCATAACTACATCCCAATTAATTTTAAACATACCTGTGGGGGGCTTCTTCCATGCGATTTGAAATGCTTCCAAGGGAGGGTTCCGTACATCAAGGTCATGAGCGATGGGCCTTTGAAATTCCCCAAAAGAATTGCTGGTGTCTCGAAAAACTTGGGTAGGGTGAGTGAAGACTCCCCCATGCACCACGAAATTTCTCGAAACCATATTTTTCAGGCCATCACTGCCATAAGGTCAAGTTCTACCAAGTCAAATTGTCCAAACATCTTCTCAACCATTTGGGCAAATGTGCTTCCTTCACCAATACCTTTTTGTAGCTTTTTTGGACCACAACTTTAAACATCTTGTGCAGACGGGCAGCTCTATAGAATATGCTTCTCTGTTTTTTCATCTCAACTACAAATAGGGTATTGGGTATCTTGAACTACACCTCATTTTAATATTCAACTTTGTGGGTGGAAGATTACTGCACGCATGCCACATGAACATTTTAACCGTATTTGATACTTTAAAATTTCAAATCATCTTCCACACTATATTTTCATCGCTTTGCCAAGAACTCCCACCACGCCGCATAATCTACATGTCCTTTTCCAAATGATAGGCACGTCGGACAGAGAAAACCCAATTTGTTGTGCATTGTCAAATTAATACATCTTTTGGTTGTTGGGGACTCAATGGAATTTGTCTAATAACTTTGTATTAACTAGTACTATGTTATTAATATATTAACTACTTACAAAATAACTAGTAACATATAAGTCTAACATATTATAATTATTAGCTAATAATATATTAACTAGTATTAACATATTAACTAATAAGTTATAACTATAAACTATAGTATAGGTCATACATGACTATGTAAGTAACTAATACTAGTATATTATATATATAACTATAGTATAAATATATAATATGTAACAAGATCAGTGATATTATATAATATAGTATATAACTCTTGTCTATATGTAACAATATGTTATTATATAGAACTAGCGAGTTGAGAATATATATAATTAATCATGTGTGATATGTCATATATTATGTTTATGTATATAGTTATATAGTGACATATTAACTATTAAATATGGTTATATAGTAATTTACTAAGGATTAAATATGTTAGTTAACAACTTAACCATATGTCATAATATTATATACCACAATTATAACACTAAGTAATATACATTAATGCATTAATTATATAGTTAAATATGTTATAACTAGTTATAACATATGATCTATTGAATTAACACTTAACTATAGTTAATTAATATTTACTATTTAGTGTGTCCATACTTAATTAGACAGTACAATTATACAATCTTATATTATATAAGAGTGAGCTAACGATTCAAGTTGAACGAGTTGAGTCAAACGTATAAAACCCGAGCTCTCAAGTTTTATCCGAGCCGAGTTTATACGAGTTTGTCTTGTTTAATATTTGAGGAAATTATTGTGTTCACAAATAACTCATTTATTATTTGAATTGAGACCGAATTGAGTTTAATTAAGTCGAGTTCAAAAGCAGTTGGGCTCATCTAACACCTCTAGTTTTGGCTATTCTTAAGCTTTCTAAATTGTTAGTCTTTTTTTTTTTTGTCTTTCTATTTATGGCTATATATGGAAAACCAACTAAGGACATTCCCATAGATATATGTATTATAATTGAAAATTTTGAACACTTTTAGTGGTTGGATAGATCTCAAAAAAATGGTAAAGAGAAAAGATAACCATTTTCTATTCATTATTCTTAATTTGGCAAGAAGTCAAATGTATATATATAGGATCTACCCGACCCATTACTCAGCCAACTAAATCTATGCCTTCAAGTACAATGCAATTATATTTGTTTAGATGTAATTTCAAAATTTGATTGCAAAAACCTTCCACATGGGTCTAGAAATAACAATATGCAGCGAACACATGCAAGTGAGAGAGACCACGCACCAAATTAACGTTTGAAAATTATATGACCCAATGCACAAGTAACAGAACAAAATTAAACACAGTTGTCCTATGTATTAAAAAGTCAAAATGTAACAACAGGACCCGCACTAGACCTCTAGAAGCCATAATGAAATATAGCTATTGCCTAGTAGGAGTTAGCTAGTTTTCTCACCTTACGTTGCATTATAAATATCAAATGCATGCTCAACTTTGTTTTTCACCACACAATCATCTTCGTCATTCATCCCAAGATGGCTGCACTTTGGGTGAAAACAAATCTTCTAACACTTGCTGTAGTCGCATTAATCTTAGCAGGATATGTGAAGGCTCAAAATTGTGGATGTGCCGCAACCGAATGTTGCAGCCAATACGGCTATTGTGGCACTAGCGCTGAATACTGTGGGCAGGGGTGCAAAGGAGGCCCTTGTACTTCATCCCCTAGTACTACACCAAGTACTTCAAGCGGTGTTTCGGTGGCCGATATTGTGACGCCGGATTTCTTTAACGGTATACTTAATCAGGCCAGTGGAGACTGTCCAGGGAAGAGCTTCTACACTAGGGCAGCATTCCTTGATGCTCTTAATTCGTATCCTCAATTTGGCACCACTGGCACTGCTGATGATTCTAAACGTGAGATTGCTGCTTTCTTCGCCCATGTCACGCATGAGACTGGATGTAAGATCTTACTCCATCTCACTAGCTTATTGAATTCTGCTTGCATCATAAAATTAACACATAAAACCTTAATTCATGCACCCCAAGCATCCTGTGAGAATATTAATTATTGCATATATCCTATATCTCATGTATGATCAGGGCCGAACCATGCTGGATTTTTTTTGTGAGGTTGAACTCATGTAAATAAGTAGATACATAAAAGCAGGTAAGTCTTGGAACTTAATTTCATATTAAGTCATAAATATGCAAAAGTTACGTGTCTATAAAAAGAATTTTCCTTTCAAATACCAAAGTTTTCTAATTTTGTATAAAAAATAGATATATACTCGTCGAATGTCTTTCATAGAATAAAATTTATCAATTACTATCTTTATAGTGAAATCTTTGACAATTATTTTCTCAATATAAATTACAAAATGATCTGCTAAAAACTCATGCGTGTTCTATCTAAGAGAGAAAAAGTCATCATTCACAGGGCCATAGTATAAAAAATAATATTTTTATAAAAGATATTAAAATTTTTTGGGGTTGCCAAGAACCCAGCCCCAACCCTTAAGGTAATTAAGTCCGCCCCTAATTATAAAATGATTTCATAGATCCTGTAGTGTCATATGTGATTGCTATATATATATATATATATATATATATATATATATATATATATATTTATAGTTCTGTAAAATTAAGGAAGCACATATTGAAGCAAACTGTTCTTTTGGCAGCTTTGTGCTATATAGATGAGATAAATGGTGCTTCACAGGACTACTGTGACGAGAGTAACACACAGTATCCATGCAACCCAAACAAAAAATACTTTGGTCGTGGACCGCTTCAGATAACTTGGAATTACAATTACGGACCAGCCGGAAATAGCATTGGGTTTGATGGATTAAACTCCCCTGAAACTGTCGGCACAGACGCCGTCGTTTCGTTTAAGACAGCCTTGTGGTTTTGGACGAACAATGTTGAACAGGTGCTAAGCCAAGGGTTTGGGGCAACAATTCGGGCGATTAATGGAGCGATTGAATGCAATGGTGGAAACCCCGGTGCTGTCCAATCTCGTATCCAGTATTACACTCAATACTGTAACCAATTCGGTGTTGCTCCTGGTGATAATCTCAGTTGCTAGGATCCACAAACTCTCTTTAATTTCTGGATACAAAGAAATAAAGAATGCCAACTAATAAATTAGGTGAAAGAGAACTATATATCTCTTCTTCTTATTGTATTGTCCACAGTTTTTATGGGCATTCTATGGCCTCATAAATAAAGAAATAAAGAGTATTCTAATTTGCTTTTATTCTGCAGTGTTTGCTTTTTATGGTCATCCATTTTGGCTTGAAATGCTAAAAATTGCATTTTTATTTTACAATTATTTTACAATATTGATATGATTATTTTAACATTTTAAATAATGCTAAAAACTTTATTTTTATCTTACAACTATTCTACAATATTGACATAGTAGTCTTAAACATCCCTTTGATCCATTTTTGAGTAAAAATTAAACAAAAAAAAAATAAAATTAATAATAAATTGAAAGTTGATTGAAACTGACACATTAGTATTATGAGATATAAAAATATCATTTTTAGCATTACTGATCTTCTTCCTACTATGAGGCTGTTTGAATTACTCTACCCCAGGCTAATGTCGCATTATTTCTTAAACTTATCCTTTAAATTTGTGCAATTTAGGAATATAATTTTAAACGTGTTCCACTTATACTTGGAAAATCTAAATTCATACGAAATTAATTTGTCCATTTAGTTTATTGTGCTTGAGTGGAGTCAATTTAATAATACTCAATGTGAAGATTCAATTAGTATAAAACTTTATGAAACATTTTTTGTATACCAAATATCATATTTATATCTTTGACCGAGTATCACTAATTGAGTATCGAAATTCCCCAAATAAAAGTTAGTAGTGATCCTCCAATCCTACGTCTAGGGGAAATAGTAAAGTCAATGGTCAATATTAACATGCGACTTTTTCATACGTAATGAATGCTCTTATATATAACTTTCTCATGAGGGAAAGAAATAAATTGATCAAAGAAAATCGATTGCATGGATTTTCTTGCAACAATAAATTTTTTTATTTTAAAAAGTTAAAATTTATTTTAGATTATTTTGTTAATTCTATTCTGCTCCTTACTTTGAAGAAAAAAATAAGAAGCATAAAATAGCTCCTTACCCTTTCACTCCACATTCTTCTTTAAATTAATAAAATATTAATTTTTCTTTCCAGTTTTTTGTTTTTCCTAATTTTTTTTCTCTTTTCTTAAAATATTATATTTAAATAAAAAAAAAGTAAAAGTAAATCTCTAATTTAGGGAGCCGAACATAGATAATAAGACAAAAATAAACGGTTGAAATAAAATAAATAATTTTATCTTCAAAATATAAAGTAAATGTACATAACCAAATAAAAATGCTCTAAACATGAAAACTAACAATCAATCCTAAGTGGTTGAGAAAGCTATATATATATAGCTGGTATAGTTGGGTGTCAAATTAATATTTGGCTCATGTGTGAAACACGTACGTCATGTCAGCTAAAGGGATTTTTTTTTTTTGCGGTGGTAGCTAATTAACGGTTCTAAATGAGATGGATTCATTCTCTTTGCTAATGCTACACTTGTTTCACCCTATTAACCTAATGTTGGTGAGGCTTTTGCAGTCCTCATTCGAGAAATAAACGTGATAGAGCTGTTTTCTCTCTATCTGATTACTCCATTATCCGTTAACTGTTGCTTGTTATGAAATTTTATCCATTGATCATGGTTCTTCCAATTCTATTTGATTAGTCAGTGGATGGTTCTTTCAATTCGGTTTGATTAGCTTGAATGGAACAAGTTGAAGTCCAACTATCTATATCCTAAGTAGTCAACAAGGGAGATTTTTCCCACTGTTTAAGAGGAGATCCAAAAGGGGAACATGTTAAATTGGGAATGCCACCAAAAGTTCTGGTGGTAGTTGCCAATAGAGGAGAGGAAGTCTCCATGGCTACCTTGACAGCTAGGTGGGCGGCGAAAGCCTCACTGACATTAGTTTCATAGGGTGGACCAATTAAGTGTACCATGAACAAAGAGAATGGACCCAACTCATTTAGAGCCATTAGCAGCCACTAAAAAAAATGAATCCCATTTATCATTGACATGATGTGCTTCACATATGAGGCAAATATTTGCACGTATTTTCTTATACTTTTGTTTTTTTAATAGTTGACATTGCAAGCAGGGACAGAGCCATAAATAAATTTGGGCAGGGGCCAAAGTATAAATTTAACATATATTAAATAGAGGCTAAAGTGTGAATGACAAATATATATATGTTAAGATTAAAGATCAAATAAATATATAAAAACAAAATTAACATCAATTCAGTGTTAACAATAAAAAATAAAAAAAAAACAAAAAATAAGATACAAAATAATAAATACATAATACATTTCAAATTCCAGTTCAAACACCTATCAAAATGGAACTCGTCGTTCTTTTATATCCCGAAAATCATTTATGATTGAATCCGTACTAAATTTCGCAACAATTTTTTTTTCGATGTACAACATCAAAGAATTCGTCAGAACACTCCCCATTTCATTTTGTTGCGAAGTCTTGTTTTGACAATATTCATGGTTGAAAATGTTCTTTCTGTAGTTGCGGTAGAAACGGGAAGAGTAAGCACAAGTTCAACAACTCGAAAAACAAATTGATAGATAGTTGATTTTTTGGTGCGAACCAACCATTGACACAATTCAAAAATATTTCACAGTCCTTGAAAATCTGAATGTTGAACTACATTATGCTCATAATGGTGAAGTTCTATTTCCAACTGTTCTTTTTCGAGATCAGTAAAGTCTTGTAGATAAAACTTGTTTACCAACTGACAAATATCATTAATTTTAAAAGATTCACGCGCAACTCAAGAATCAAGAGCTGAGCTGAGTATAAGCAACTACACTGCATGCTCACTAAAACGGCAATTTCATTCTTGCAATTGAGAATCTATTGCGGCACAAAAAATATCAACTCGATAATGATGCTCAATTGTAAAGTTGGCTTGTTAATGGCGAGCTCAACCTCTTCTCTCAACATACTGAGCATTCATATTTGGAACATCTATGTTGCGTTTCTCACAAAATGACTTCACATTAGTAAGTAAAACATCACATTTATCATCTCTATATTGTTGGATATATGCTTTAGTAGATGAAACAAGATGCATGGCATTTAAAATATTTTGAGATTTGGATTGCAATTCTTGACATAGATGATCAGTAATCTGCATAATGTCTTTCATGAGATGCAAGATGAAGACAAATTCAAATGAAGTCATTACTTGATAAACTGAGTCTGCTTCTGCTCGTTGGGAAGAAGTAGTTCCCACATCAATGATTTTAAGAATAACTTCACATGTTGGATTGAAAATTTTGATCAAACTAGAAACTAATCTCAAGTGAGAACTCCAACGAGTATCTCCAGCCCGTTGTAAAGTACTAATTTGATTAAGTCTTCTTCCACTTTCAATCTTATCAATTTCAATCATGTGAGCAATCTCAGCAGCTTGGACAACCTGCAATTCTTCAAATCGATTGCATGAGGCACATACAATATTGACAACAGAACTCAATTTAGCAAAAAATTGATGAACAAAAATAACTTCTTTTGATGCTGCCACTAATGCCAATTGTAAACGATATGTAAAATGAATGTAGTAGGCATATGGACAATCATTTGAAACCAAAGCTTACAACCCATTCCACCCACCTCGCATATTACTTGCGCCGTCGTATCCTTGCCCTCGAATGTTTTGAATGTCTAACAAATGTCGAGACAATACAGAATATATACCATTTTTTAGGGTTAATGCCACAGTATCAGAGACATGAACAAGCCCAAAAAAACGTTTTCGCACAAAACCATCTTTGTCGACAAATCTTAAAACTATAGCCATTTGCTCCTTCATTGATTCATCACGAGCTTCATCAACAATTATGCAAAACTTTACATCACCAATTTCTTCACGAATTGCTTTCTTCACTTTTGTTGAGAAAACATGTAAAATTTCTTTTTGTATCATTGGTGATGTGTAAGAGGCATTTTTCGGAGCTTTGGCTATTACTTCAGCAACATGTTCATTATATGAAACCATCAAATCCAATATTTCAAGAAAATTATCACGATTAATTGAACCGACACTTTCATCTCGACCTCTAAAAGCAACACCTTGAAATGCAAGCAATCGAACAACATCAATTGAGGCTTTTAACTGCAGTCGATTGTTTTTAATTTGTTCAGAAGTAAAATTATTAAACACCTTTTGTATGTGTTGAGATTGGTTATTCAAGTCTTCATATGACTTTTCAGCAATTCTGTGAAATGAATTTAAATCTTTTCCTATATGAATGAGAAAAGCACATTGTTTTCCATCTCTAACTTTCTTCCAATTCTTGAATCCATCTATAGTGAATACACGTTGCATAGAATTTCCAGATGGCTTATTAAAGAGAAAGCATGACAAACAAAAGGCTGCAACTTTATCAGACGAATATTCAAGCCATGTAGGAAATAACGTAAACCACGAAGGTTGAAAGCTACGAAAATAATCCTTTGGTCCAGATTTTGGGTATTTTGAGATATTACATCGGTACGGACCAGTTTAAATGTAAGCTCGTCGAATTTCATCCCGTTGACTGACATCATACTCCCATATTTGACGACGCAATCCAGGATCAAACTCCAATAAACTAATATCAAATTCATTGACATCAACTCTTCGATATTTTTTAGGAGAATTTTCAAAAACTGGGTAATCAGAAGTTGGCGATGATGCATCACCAACATTGGCTTTTGAACTTTGTGCATTTTTTCTTTTAAAAAGTTCAAGTATTGTATTTGGCTTTTCCATCATCTACAAATAATTTACATAGTTACATTAGAGTCTTTAGAAAAGAAAGAAAAAAAAAATGCATTAGAAAATAAAATTTTTCTAAGATATAGTACATAAAAAATGAAAAGAGAAATTTGAGACTATAAAAGTAATTGTGAAAGTCTTATTCTTTATTCAAAATTCTCAATTTCTAAATTGTAACCATCATCTCCATGTCCCCCACTATAGATGAATAACATTGAAACCAAAAAACCACTAATGATTAAACTAATCCGTTGACAGTCAATGAATCAACACTTTAAAAAATAAAAATAAACTTGACAAATGTAAAGTAAAAATAGATAAATAATACTTAAAGGCATAATCATAAAAATAAAAAATTAATAAGGCCTAAGAGAGTTAGAGTTAAGGACAAAGACAACAACACAAATTACACAACAAGACAAAATTACAAACAAAAAAGCACAAAAAAATAATAATAAAAATTTGGTCCCCACCGAGATGAGGACACTATAGTCTGCAGTAACAAAAAAATATATATATATTGGTGCATTCCTCGCACTGCAAGAGTGCAAGCAATATATATATATATAGACAAGAAAGTTGAAAAAAGCAAAAGGGAAAAGCAAACCAAGCAAAAAGACAAATTTTTTAATTTTTCAGTTTTCAATGTATATATATACAAGCAGCAGCAGCAAGCCAGCAGGCAGTAAATCCAAATTATCCAATGATTCAGATTCTCAAACGAAGCAAAAAGAAAGAAGGAAAAAAAATAATCTTTACTCATTTCCTTGCTCCAGTCGGTGAAACCGTGAAAAGAAGAAAATGGAACAGAAAACCAGTCGGTAGGCTCCAGCTATCCGTCACTCCAAGTCTCCAAACTTCAATCTACACCTTACACTACAGTCGATCCAGCAGGCAGCAGTTACACCGAGCAAAAATCCGTTGTCTTTCTTCGGATTCTTCCCTTTTAGTTTTTTTTTTTCCTCTTTTTGGCTCTTTGATCAGTTCTTTAAGTTAGATTTGAAGTTGTTTTGATGGTTTTAAGTTTTTGTTTATAATTTTTATATAATTAAGATTTTTAGGTTTTAAAGGGGAAAGGCCAAAAATATTTATTGGGTAGGATCTAAATTTGTATTGGGTAGGGCCCAAAATAATTTTGGGTAGGGCCAAAACATATTAGATAGGGCCAAAATTATTTTGAGTAGGGCTAAAACATATTTGGTAGGCCAAAATTATTTTTGATAGGCCAATAGCTTGGAAATTTTTTTTTTACAGCCAAAATTTTTTTTCTACCAATTTGGGGGGGGGGGGGGGCGGGGGGAGGGGGGGCATGGCCCCTACCGGCCCCCCCACCATCTCCGTCACTGATTGCAAGCCACAAGCCACTTAAAATAAGTTATGTCAACCGATGTGACATAAGTGTAAACAGTAATGTATTGTGATGATCCAATTCTTAATTACACATGATAGATATACATAATTATGAACTGCAACACTCGCTACAGGGTGATAGAAACACCTCTGTATACATACATCTAATAACGTATTATGAGAAAATAACGGAAATGGGACAGTTGATCTTGAGTTACGAACAATAAATCTTTGATAACAAATTTATCATTAATAATAGACACAGAGTTTTCAAATAGACACAATTAATCAATGCTTAATCAAACATGATGATAAGGGTCATTTACTCGGTATCTTCATTCTACCAAATTGCCTCACACTAGCCTGAGAACCTACTAGTTTGTAAAACACCGGAGTGTTTCGCAGGCAAAGAAAAATAACTGAGTAAGTCCACTAACTTAGCAAGCGATACACTATGAAACTATCTATGATATGAGCCTCACATACAGTCAAATAATTTTATAAGCATGTTTGGGTTTTTTCACAAATCATGTGCGTTGTGCCTGTTATTATGAAATTCAGAAAATAAGTGGTTTATTTTAAAAAATAATGGCATAATCCCGGTAATTAAGCATTGGAATTTTAATACATTGAATTATGCTTAATTTACATAATAAGTAATATTTCATATGTTAATAATATGGTTTATTCAAAACATTAAATCGCTCTCACCAGTGTTGCGTGTTCTTAAAAGAACATTTGGTACAACACCGGTGTCTTGAATATTGTATAAACATACCGTCATATAGTAGCAGCTCGATTAAGTCTAACATCGGGTAGCCCACAATACTATCAAAGCCCTAACTATTACCCCATTCAAATAATGGTGCGCTGGCCACAAATAACCACCTTTATATTGAAGGCAAAACATAATAGTAAATCCTTTGAGCATGAGGTTAATCTATATAATAGTAGCTCATAGCCATTTTTTCATATAAGACGGTGTGCTATGCCATACGATGCAAATATTGTTCATTTATTTCCAAAATATATTATAAAAACAATTAACTCTTTCGAAGCATTTGTAAAAATATTACAAAATTTGTAAGCTCATAACATAAAAGAAAATATCCTCAGACTGCTGACATATCGCACTTTAACAAACACAGTTTCATACTTAGCTACTTACCTCAAACGTTCATCCGAATCTTCAGACAACCGTAGTCACGCTACTAGCAAAGCTGTAACCATGATCCCATTCAAATAATAGTGTGCTGGTCACAAAGAACCACCTTTGGATCAAAGGCCAAACATAATAGTAAATCTTTTGACCATAGGATTAACTTGTATCATAGTATCCCATGGCTATTTTTCCGCACAAAACGGTGGACTATGTCATACGATACAAATATCGTTCATTTATTTCCAAACTATGATTATATAAATAATTAACTCTTTCGAAGTATTTGTAAGCTCATAACATAAAAGAGAACATTATCAGTCTGCTGGCATATCACATTTTAACAAGCACAGTTTCATACTTAGCTACTTACTTCAAATGCTCATCCGAATTTTCGAACATCCATAGTCTTGCTATTGCGAAACATACCCAAATAATGCATTGAGAGTGTTACCATAAACACATAAAACTCTAATCATTCAACCTGTGCATTAATCTATCATTAAAATCCTAATTATGCATTTTTGGTTGCCAACAAACGTTCCATTCTTGAGGAACGAACGTTCGTCCCATACAATGAAATGTTCATGTGTTCCCAGAATACACAAAAGGCTCAAAACTACCTCTAAAACTTAACACTTATGGAATCAAAGCTTTTTATTAGTTACATGCAATTGTATTAATACATACCAACGCAATCAAACATGAAGGTACACATAAATCTCTAATCATTTTGAAAGCTTAACAATTTTTGGCATAAAACATTAGAAACTTTAACATGCTATTTTAAAACTCCTAAAACACACCATAGATAATATGATGAGTAAGATACTAGGAAAAATTACACTTTACCTCTTCAATGTTTGATGGGATTTTC
>FXXK01000174.1:70652-90620 GCA_900184695.1 Betula pendula | reverse complement strand
AAGGTATTTTGCCCTAAGAGGAAAGATAATAAAGAGGAAGTCTCCATGGCTAGTTTGATAGCTAGGTGGGCTGGTAAAGCTTCACCAACATTAGGTTCATGGGGTAGACCAAGTGTAGCATGAGCAAAGAGAATGAACCCATATCATTTAGAGATAGTAGTTGCCACTGCAGATAAGGAATTCCTTTTATGGTTGACATGACATATTTCACAGATGAGGGAAATATTTGCGTGTACTTTCTTATATTTTATTATTTTTTATTTAGTTAATATTGTAAGTCACTTAAAATACATCATATTACACTACAAAAATTAAGCCCATCAACGGCCAGAGTATTAGCGGCGACCTAGATGTCGCCACTAATAATTACTCATTAACGGTACCTTCAAAAAGTCGCCGCTACTGATACATTATTAGCGGTGACAACTTTCGCCACTAATAACATGCGCGGGCACTATTAGCGGCGACACAATTGCCACTAATAAAAATAAAGAAATAAAAACAAAAATAAAAATAAAAAATCATTTATGAGTGTTATTAGCGGCGACATGATGTTGCCGCTATTGATATATCATCAACGGCAATACACAAATCTTACTGTTGATGGACATATTATTATCATATTTTTATATTCACATTCAACAGCTACGACATTTGGTCGCCGCTAATGATAGTAAAAAAAAAAAAAATTCAAATATTAATAGTAGCAACCTAAAGTCGCCGCAGTTGATCCTAATTTTTTTTTTTAAAAAAAAAAAAAAAATTGCATATTAAAATCATATTTTCCTATTGAAATTTATATTAGGTCTTAAAAACATATTTTTTCTATTAAATTTAAAAAATTAAAAACTATAGGAAAAAATAATTTGTTTTTATATTACTAGTGAAGTTTTTATATTTTCAAACCAAACACAAAAAGAATATATTTATATCCTAGAAAATTAAAATTAGAATGCTTTAACAAAGTGTGCCAAATTTTATAAGAAGTTAAGAGAGCCAAATTGTAAATAAAAAACGAATATAATTTTTTTATATTGACAATCAACAGCGGCGACGCTAGGTCGCCGCTAATGATAACAATATATATTAAAAAAATTATCGTATATTAAAATCATATTTTCCTATTGAAATTTATATTAGGCTCTTAAAAACATATTTTTCCTATTAAATTTTTTAAAAAAACTAAAACCTACAGGAATAAATAATTTGTTTTATATTATTAGTGAAGTTTTTATATTTTCAAATCAAACACAAAAAGTATATATCTATATCCTAAAAAATTAAAATGCTTTAACAAAGAGAGCCAAATTTTATAATAAGGTAAGGATCAATAACTGTGGCCAATGTGGAAAAAACAGCCCATGGAGTGTTGAAATCTTTGCGCACAAGCGTGGCTCGCCATCCAGGCTAGTGGCGTCGGCAATGACTATTTACTTGCTAGCTTAGGTTTTCATAACAAAATTTCCCGACAGTAGTATTATTGTAAAGCTTATTGACGAAGAGAGTGGTAGCCTCTGGATCCATCCAATTATTGATGATATTCATATCGTAAAGTATCTCCAAGTCCTTGGTAGTATTTATGAGGTTGTCTAACAATACGACATTGGAAGTGAATCGGGTTTCAACACTGGGGCAATATTGCTCAAAATTAATTAGATTTCGAAATAAGGTTTATGGGAAATCTTGAATTAGTAATGATAGGAGTTTCAGAACACCATCAACAAATTTTTATATCCAATATGCTTTTAGATGTACCTCTACTTCTAAATTTGATTCCAACTTCTTTGAGGCGTGTAGCCGAAGGCTTGAGTTCCCATGGATTTGTGCTCTCTCTTCTCTACTAAATTTGATGTCCCTTTTAGATATGGCTCGAGCTTCGCTCCATCACCACCATCAAAAGAGGTCATGATACAATACTAGGGCGCTACATTGGGAATTGGGTCAGAGACAACTCGGGTCATGGCCATGCGAGGGGCGAGCTGGTCCTTTCGGCTCAAAGCATCAAGGCTACCAAGGACACCAAGGCCCGCATTGTGGTCGAGTTTCCCAATTCAAAGATTGTCGTTATGCCACTCGATCTTAGCTTTCTTGGTTCGGTTTGAAACTCTGTTTACAAATTCAAGTCCATTGGATTGCCACTCAATAACCTCATGTAAGTGCACCACATAAGTTTTTTTTTTTTTTTCCTTGTATATTATTAATTTGCTTCATGAGAAAATAGAGGAAGACAAAAAAAAAAATTCTTTTGCCACAGTGTCTTGGCAACCAAACACATAATTCAATTTTGTATTTGATCTATGAAACAATGTGGGCAAGTTTGCTTATGAGCATGCAATTTCTGAAGACGGAATGGAAGATTTATTTTTTAAAAAATTTTATTGGACAATTGGTTTTTTTTTAGAGTCAATAGCGTTGACACAGTAAAAGTTTTAATTTTTTTTTTAAAAAAATTTAAAATATTATTATTATTTTTTATAATTTTATTGTATTTTTTTAGAATCAACAGCAACGACAATTAAATATTGCCGCTGATGACTACTTATCAGCAGCGCTATTTAATTGTCACCTTTGATAAATGGATGTGTCGCCGCTGAGGACAAAACGACGTCGTTGTCATGTTTCAATAATGGCGCGGTGTGAAATATTTCGCCCCTGTTTTTATTTTAATCTCCCGCGCGCCCCCTCTTCCTTTACTTTCCTCATCTAACGCCTTTCTCTCTCACTCTCTCTCTCATACTCCACACTTCTTCGGCGACTCAGCCAACCAGCTTCGGCGAGACCCCACACGTCTCCGACTACTCAGATCCCGCTGCCTCCTATAGCCAATCTAATACTCGGCATATTAGATTCTTTGGTATTCTTTTTTCTAGATTTTAATATCATAGTTTGTGTATAAATTAGGGAATATGCTCTTGTACATCAAGTGTTGGGAATCCCATTTGATGAAATCACCATAAATCGCACAGTGGAGGGAAAGCCATATCTGGTATAAACAAAGTTAACGATTTTTATATGTTTTTCTTAGTGTTAATTAGGACCAAAATTAGGGTTGCTTGCATATAATACGTCTGTATATTTGTTTCTTGGTGATTATGTGGTCAAATTCAAATGTAATTTCAAGTCAAACCGACATATGTATTTAATAGAAAATTTTTGCTTCTTCTTGTTAAAGGCATCCGGCCATTTTGGAAAATTTAAGGATGTGAAATATGAAGGAGTGGACTGCTCTGTTTCCTTTTAGCTGTATTATTAGCTTATTTGTTGATGTTGCCGCCTTTCCTTCAGCGATTTGCATTTTCTGTTGTTGTTTTAGAGGGAGCACCGAGAAAAAGGAGTTGCAAACCAGAAAACAGCAGAGAGAATTTGTGCGGTTGAGAGAAATCGAAAGTAAAATCAAGAACTTGTGTGGGCTGTGTTTGAAGGTATGAGTCTCTCTCTTTTTGATTTTCTCTCTGTATATATTGTGGATTTTGAAGGTTTTGGTAAAAATAACCGATTGGGTGACCCTCGAATATGTTTTTGAACTTTTCAATCTCTATAAATTAGTGATTAGCTAACCAGTTTGTGATTTGTAGAATTTGGTGGGGAACACTTACACTGTTTGTCAATTATTTGGTTTCAATTTTATCCATCAATTGATTTCTAGAATTCTGGTGGTGATTTTGTGCTCGATCCACACGGGTGTTGTTTTGAAATTGAATTTCTTAGTGTTTGAGTTGCTTTCTCGGTGGGAGATTGATTATATGTATTAAATGTTGAGTTGGGGTTGATGGATTAAGCTCCGAAAGATAATTTTTTTTATTTTTTTTTATAATATCTTACTACATGTCTTAGTTTGTGTTTTGAGTGTCAATCCGTGTGTGATTGTGGTGGGTTATGGTCAAATCTCACTTGGAATAACATGATTATATTGGGGTTACCATATGACACTTGAAGAAGGGTTTTGAAATTTTGAAGTTAATGTTAAGTATAGTGATTTGTGTCCAATTACTATACTCATTTTTTAATGTGTGTTTGCAATTATTTGTTTTGACTGTGGTGATTTAGATCAAACACAGTAGCAAGAAAATGCCCTACCTTGATAAGTACATTCTCTAAAATATTCAATTCCGCACTATCAGACTAGCCCGAATCCCTTCCTCTTTCTATTCAGTTGCAAACCTATCCTAATTTAACAAGCCCAAAATAAAAAAACTTCTTAAACCTATAGACTTTAGTTCCACAGAGTAGTCTTATTTATATTGTTTTGAAGTAATGGCATGTGGAGGCGTGAACTGGATATGTACGAACTATTATTTATTTATTTATTTTTAATAAAACATTATTAGCGGCGACAATAACGTTGCTGCTACTAATGTTTTATTTATTTATTTATTATTATTATTTTAAATATCAATAGTGGTGACCTTGATCGCCGCTAATGATGTGATCATTAGTGGCTACTTTCGGTTTCAATTACCTAGTTTTGTAGTGACGACACCATTATTGAGTTATCATTAGCGACAACACAAAATTTCGCCGTTATTGATCAATTGTGTCCGACATTCAGCATCCGTCACATTAGCAGCGATGGGTCGCCGTTATTGATCAATAGCGGCGACATTTTGTCGCCGCTAATGATTTTTTTTGTTTTTTTTTTTTTGGGGGGGAGGGGGGAGGGGGGTAGTGATAGAAAATGAATCCCATTTACCATTGACATGACGTGTTTCACAAATGAGGCAAATATTTGCCTGTATTTTCTTAGACTTTTGTTCTTTTAAGTGGTTAATATTGCAAGTCACTTAAAACAGGTTATATCAACCGATGTGACATAAGTGTAAAGAGTAGCGTATTGTGATGACCCGGTTCATAATTACACATGGTAAATATATATATATTTTTTAAAACATAGCATAATTATGAATTGAACCACTCGCTACATCTCATAATGTATTATGAAAAAATAGCAGAAATGGAATAGTTTATCTTGAGTTACTAATAATAAATATTTGATAACGAATTTATCATTAATAATAGACATAGAGTTTTTAAATAGACACAATTAATCAATGCGTAATCAAACATGATGATAATGGTCATTCACTTGGTGTCTTCATCCTAGCAAATTGCTTAGTACTAGCCTGAGAACCTGCTAGTTTGTAAAACACCGGAGTGTTTCGTAGGCAAAGGAAAGTAACTGAGTAACTCTACTGACTTAATAAGTGACACACTATGAAACTATCTATGATATGAGCCTCACATACACTCAAAAAATTTATAAACATGTTTGAGTTTTTTCACAAATCATGTGCGCTGTGCCCGTTATTATGCAATTAAAAAAATAAGTGGTTTATTTTGAAAAGTAATGGCATAATCCCGGTAATTAAGCACTGGAATTTTAATGCATAGAATTATGCTTAATTTACATAATAAGTAATATTTCATATGTTAACAATATGGTTTACCCGTAACATTAACTTTCTCTCATCAGTGTTTGCGCGTTCTTGAAAGAACATCTAATACAACATTGGTGCTTCGAATATTGTATAAACATACAGTCATATACTAGCAGCCCGATTGAGTCTAACATTGGGTGGCCCACAGTACTATCAAAGTCCTAACTGTTACCTCATTCAAAATAATGGCACGCTGGTCACAAATAAACACCTATATATTGAAGGCTAAACATAAAAGTAAATCTTTTGACCATAAGGTTAACCTGTATAATAGTAGCCCATGGCCATTTTTTTATATAAGACGATGTACTATGTCATATGATGCAAATATTGTTCATTTATTTTCAAAATAGGATTATATAAACAATTAACTCTTTCGAAGCATTTGTAAAAATATTACAAAATTTGTAAGCTCATAACATAAAAGAGAATGTGCTCAAACTGCTGACATACCGCACTTTAACAAATACAATTTCATACTTAGCTATTTACCTCAAATGCTCATTCGAATTTTCGGATAACCGTAGTCACGCTATTAGCAAAGTCTTAACCGTAATCCCATTTAAATAATAGTGCGCTGGTCACAAAGTACCACCTTTAGATCAAGGGCCAAACATAATAGTAAATTTTTTGACTATAGGGTTAACCTGTATAATAGTAGCCTATAACCATTTTTTCATACAAAACGGTATACTATGTCATACGATGTAAATATTGTTCGTTTATTTCCAAACTAGGATTATATAAACAATTAATTCTTTCGAAGCATTTGTAAGCTCATAATATAAAAGAGAACGTTTTCAATCTATTGGCATATCGCACTTTAACAAGTACAGTTCCATACTTTGTTACTTCAAACACATCCGAATTTTTGAATATCCATAGTCTTGCTGCTGCGAAACATACCCAAATAATGCACTGAGAGTGTTACCATAAACACATAAAACTCTAATCATCCAACATGTGCACTAATCTATCATTAAAACCCTACTTATGCATTTTTGGTTGCCAACGAATGTTCCATTCTTGAGGAACAAATGTGTGTTCCATACAATGAAATGTTCATGTGTTCTCATAATACACAAAAGGCTCAAAACTATCTCTAAAACTTAACACTTACGGAATCTAAGCTTTTTATTAGTCACATGCAATGGTATTAATACATACTAACACGATCAAACATGAACGTACACATAAATCCCTAATCATTTTGAAAGCTTAACAATTTTTGGCATAAAACATTAAAAACTTTAATATGCTATTTTAAAACTCTTAAAACACACCATGGATAATATGATGAGTAAGATACTAACATGCAAAAAATAAAAGGATTCAGAGGTTGCCTTTTTGGATGATGAATTTCACCAAAATCACTATTCTTTTTACTAGAATTTCTCGTTTAAACCTTCAAATTTGGGGGTGCTGGGATAGGTGTGGACGAGTTGAGGGGTGAGAGTGGATATTTATAGAGGTGGGGGGTCGGAATGAGACGAATGGAGGTAGTTCAAAAGTGAAAGTGTTTTTTAGGTTGCACGAACATTCGTTTATACTGGGGAAAACATTTGTGTACTATTGTCAATTGGTTCTAGGATTTCAAGGGAACATTTGTTGATTGAATTGAACATTTATGGTACTTTCTGGCACTTGGCGTGTAGTGGGTCAGACGTGTGGAAGGTGTGAACAATGCTACAAGACACACACGAACATTCATGGTAGGGGTAGAAGTACAGTTGGCTATGGCAACCTACGAATGTTTGTTGCTTGCTGTTTTAAATAAATTTTAAAAGATTTTCTTGTTTGAAACATACGATTTAATTTATATGGGGCATTACAATTGGTCATGATTGTTCCTATTTCTTTGATTAGTTTGTGGATGCTTCTTTCAATTCAGCTTGATTAGTTTAAATTGATCAAGTTGATCAACTTGTTCATAAAGTCCAAAGATCCATAGCCTAAGTAGTCACCAAGGGAGATTTTTCCCACTAATTAGGGGGAGGTTCAGAAGGGAAAACATGTTACTGGGAATGACAACATAAGTTCTGGTGGTAGCTGCCCATAGTGGCGGCGATGTTGTAAACGCAAATGTTAGTGTTCCAACCAATCTTAAATAAGAGTAAAGATAGCAAAGAGAAAGTCTCCATGGCTAGCTTGATAGCTAGGTGGGCTGCTAAAGCTTCACCAACATTAGGTTCATGGGGTAGACCAAGTGCAGCATAAGCAAAGAGAATAGACCCATCTCGTTTAGAGCTAGTAGCTGCCACTGTAGATAAGGAATTCCTTTTATGGTTGACATGACATGTTTCATAGATGAGGGAAATATTTGCGTGTATTTTCTTTTATATATATATATATATTTGTCTTTAGTTAATATTGTAAATTACTTAAAAACACATATTAGCTGATGTGATATGGGTGTGATTAATGAGTTTGAAGAGTAACATTATTCATATCAAAAAACCTGTTCAGATGCACGCTCAATTCTTTCTTTTTGTTTTGTTTTGTTTTTTTGTTTTTGTTTTTCTTATATATTGTGTTTTAACTGGTGTGGCAGTGATACGTCGGTGTGTAAACTTTTCTTTGTAATTCTCTTTGTGCTCCTAGCATTTCTCTCGTGGCATGCCCGTTTTGAATGGATTTGGGCTTGACCCTCACCATGGCCTAGGTAGAGCTCGAGCTACCATTCAAAGTTCTGACACAATCGAGCTCGACCCAACGAAAGCTTGGGATGGTTAATGGCAGGACAGGCTTCGCATCATGGGAAAGTAGTTAGGCCCAGGTCCAGTCCATTTTATTCTTCATTAATTCATACACAAAATTCTCTGTATTAAACTTTCTTTCTCTGCTAGCTGTCGTAGAAAACTTATAACGTAATTGCCAGAGAGAGAAATCGGTAAGTTCTTGGGATTCAACCCTTATGAAAAAAAAAAAAAAAAATCATGTAAATATGGAGAGAATTAAAAAAGTATTTTTGACATTTAAAGTCAGACTGAGCCGTTAAGTCTAAACCTATGCCTGTAAATATGTTCGTATGTAGGTAGCCTGCTAGGTAGGTGCACATGCAGCAGTACTCAAAAGCACATGTATATATGCAAGCATTCGAAAAAAAAAAAAAAAAAACCTAACAGAAAAAGATGAATAAATATATAAAATGCAAAAGAGGATTACAAACTCCAATTACGTAATCATTGTTTTGAAGTAATCAAAGCAATTTATTTGGGCGCATAGATAAAATTGGATCTCTATCTGCATATATATGGACGATAACATGCCCTTCTGGGTATAAGCATATGACTTTCTGCATATATTTGATTCCTTTATTGCTGAAATATTAAAGCTTGTATACTACAAATTAAATGAACTAGTTGCCGGGGCCCTTATCGCTAGGTCCCGATGACAGTCGTTCCAGCCAACATGCCATGGTGCCCTTTGCCATCTGGGAGACTGAGGAGGGTGTCTCAAGGTGATTAACTCTTGCAAAATCCTCACATAATACCCTGCTTGCGTCGGCCCCTTTAATGCAACTCAAGCTGGCCGCCAAAACGACAACAATGATAAAAAGAGTGCGGAAATTCATCTGTGGAAGTGCCCTATTAAGTGTTGGAGGTTTTTATGAGTCAGTAGGAATGGAGGGATATGATGTTATATATAGTGATAGAATTGTGTCAATCTTCTTGGAGAAATGATGTTTTGTGGGATTTTAGGGTTACGTATTGACTTAGGAGTTGTTATAGAGTCATGCAGACCGAAAGAAAAAAGGGGCCACGTTTTTGCTTTGCAAACGGGAAATATTGATTATTTGTGCCAGTATTAATTAAAGTCCAAGGTTGAGAAATTTGCACTGATTGACTACCTTGTTATACGATCACAATGTCATGGCCGACAATTTTTTGCCGTGTAATATATACATACGTAACCTTTTTAACGTGTCTCTTGGAACTACTGCAATATGGTATGTTATATTTGCCATCCCAAGTCTTCCAAGATTGTGACCTTAGGTTAATAATCTTTGGTATATATGGCCAAAGATTAAAAAATATATGCATAAGAAAAAATATATATGTTGGGTATCCACTGAGCGAAAAGTTTGTGACCTTAGGTTAACTCTTCGATCATTACGAGAATAGCAACTAGGGTTGCCATATAATAAGTAATTAAGAAGACTGATTAAACAGAGAATCATTTTAACCCAATATATATGATCATATACTTCTCTAATCGATCATTAGGAGAAAAAAGAAAAAGAAAAAGAAGAGATACATATATAACATACATAATACAATAATTGTTAGAAAAATAAGAGATAAAGCAAGGAAATGCTCTTAAGGTACGTTACAACTTCGCTTTCCTTAAAAAATTATTTGTTCCCAGCAAAAATTGTATGCAAAGGATTATAACAAATATTTTTCCAGGATACAATGGAACCTACAAAATCTTTGTTGTTTAGTTGCGTTTTACACAAATGAAAAATAAACACAAACACCCTCATATTACTAAATTCTAACCATCATATCTTAACAGACATTTAATTTTAATCGTTAAATTACATTATTGCTAACGGTTACAATACCGTTAGGTCATAATTGTTGATAACAACGATTTCATTTCAGCCAAACTTAATCTGATATTACAATTGACTTTACTAACGGTCCAGTAAATCCAATTGCTGGATCTAACTTAGAAGTATATCCTATAGTTTAAAACAAACCACCATCCAAAATTAAATGGTCATGATTAGATCGCTTCCAACGCCACTAGTGTCCTACAGCCTACTGTCACACACACTTGCTTGTGGGTCCAGTACTTTGCACCGAGCTAAAGTATATACACAAGTGCATGACTAATGCTAAAGGGAAGACCAAGGTCTTCGAAGTGCATACACTCAAGCATTGCTTTAAAGCAAATGCTTAAAGTGTGTTGAGCCTTATAAATGTCAACATCACTTCTTCTTTTTCTAATGTGCGACTCTATTTCGTAAATGGTCTTTAATACATTTCATTTAAAACATTATGATTCAACCCCTAAATATATATGTATACCAATTTTAGAAATCCTTTAACTATAATCACTTCTTCTGATGCCAATTAGAAACTTTATAATGCGTTTAACGAATGATATTGTATCAAAGAATTTTTTTTTTTTTTTTATTTACATTTGTCTCCTATAGTAACTCATTTGTATGTGCTTGCATTTGTGGGTGTGTAACGATGTAGTTGCGGACTTTTTAAGGGCCTTGCGTGTTGACCAAACTAGGACTTTTGGATTAATCAAAAAAAAAAAAAAAAAAACTAGGACTTTTGGAATCAGCCAGGGAGGCCGAAAACTTGATTTTGTTGGGTTACAGGTACACATGGGTTGGCAAAAACCGAATGTGTCAAAGCTTAGGAAATCTAAACAAACAATTTACTAAATTGCCCTTGGTCATTCATCACGTGAAGAAAGAAATGGTAGTGTGAAAAGGCCTAAATTTGATTATGTGTGTCACGTTAATTAATTAGTCAAAGGTTAAGAAATTTGAATTGAGTGGCGGGTCTTGTCCGTTAGGACAAGGAACAGCAAGAATGTCCTTCCTGGGCAATTTCCTTAGTTCCAAATTCATCGATTATTGAAGCAGAGACCTTATTAATTCCTTAATTAATAAAAACTAATCCAAAGTTGGTGGGCTCTTGTACCTCTTAGAATTTTGTCCCTGTCCCAATTTATTAGTCGCCACTGCTGTCAAAAATCGATCCTAGGATGATAAAAAAACCATGTGGGTAGTCGTGTTTTATATTTCAATTTTGAAACCAGTGAAAGATCGTACATATGAATGGCATCGTTCACAAGTTCTTTTGAGAAAAAAGAAATTATTATTGAAGGTTGTGAGCAAGTATAACATCATCAAAGAAGATTAATGTATTTTAGGTCCCGTTTATTTTGATGTAAAATTTTTTTTGAAAAATATTTTTTCTATTTTTGAGTATTTGGCTCCATGTAAAATATTGGTGATCAACCTTAAAATGTTTTCATTTTATTAAAAAAATAAAAATAAACTTCATGAGGCATAAAATGATTTACGCTAGCTTCTCATCTGAGTAAACTATTTTTCGCTGCTATCCCACACTCTCGAACAAGCAATTGTAAGAGAACCTGTTACGTATGTAAATGTGTAACAGACCTAGTAACACATCCTATAACTAGAAAAGAAGTAAGATCTTGCTTCTTATTTTTAAATATGTTTGCTAATTGAAGCAATTAGCGTTACGAAATTGAAGGTTCATAGGTCTCGTATCAAACATAAGGTTTGAGATTAAACTTTGCATGCATCGTTATTCACTAAGAACATTTAAATTAAAGGAGTACAAGACTTAGACTTGGAGTAGAACTCCTTATTGACACTCAGTTAGGAAAGACTTCCACATAAGAGCATTCTCATCCGGCTCTTTATTTTTATCCTCAAAGTAAGGAGTAAAATCAGTTTTCCCTACTTTAGAGAGCCACTTTTTTTAAACACCTACATCCGGTTCCCTACTTTAGGAATCCACTTTGACTTTTTCATTTACATATTAATATTTTTAAAAAGGGGAAAACAAATAAAATTAAAAAAATTAAAAAATAAGAGAGAGAAACTAATATTTTATTATAAAAAAGAAGAGTAGGGAGTGAAATGGCTCCCTACTAGTAGGGAGCCATTTCATGCTCCCTACTTTTTTCCTCAAAGTAAGCAGCCGGATGTGAACAATAAAATGATCAAAAATCCATTTTGGCTCCCTACTATAAAGATATCCCTATAGTAGGGAGCCGGATGAGAATGCTCTAACTAGGAGTCTCACCTTCACACAATTACGTGCACTGTACTACCAATATAGCCTAATTGCAATACTGGCTCCTAATAGACAACTACTGCATGCATGAGATCCCTTTTACATAATATCATAACATTCCTCCCCTCTTAAAATCGTCCTTATCTTCAAGGGAAAAATATGAAAATCTTATTTGAAATTCAAAAGGGCTCTTGTGTCTCCATTAGGCTCCTCCTCCTCAAGATATATACCCTCAAGAAAGAATAGCTTCTTGCAATTGTGACCAGGCTTGAACCGCACATCACAGTTAAAACATAGGCCATAGTCTCGTCTCGGGTTAGTGAAGATGACTATAGAGGTGGTGGTTCGAGTTCTTTAATGTTAATGCCAAAAATATTTTGAGTCCCTTCATGGCAAGCTTCATACAACCGTGCTAGCCCAATTGCTTCCATCACTGTCGCGGGTCTCACTGCTTGAACCTCTGTTTTCAAATTCATCTTTAGCCCACTCACAAAACATCCCAATTGATGTTGGTCGGATAGTTTTCCTACCTTGTTGAGGAGCCACTTGAGTTGGAGTTGATACTCCTTCATTGAGCTTGTTTACTGCAACTTGGTGAGATCTCCAAAGTTATCATCAAAACTCGTCGGTCGGTAGCAGATGTGAAAGGCCGTCTTCAATGATTCCCAAGCCACTACCTCTTTGCTTTCTTTGAAGAATTGGTACCACATCTGTGATTCCCCTTCGAGATGATGGGAATCCATAGGTAGCTTAAAGTCTTCCTCTGTTTGTTGGAAGTCAAAAAATTGTTCTACCCAACATATCCAGCTAGTGGGTTCATCCATTCCGTTGTACTTTGAAAAATCCAGTTTGGATGATTTTGGCATTGTAGAGCTAGTGGACCTATGGGATTGCTTGTCACAATTTTTGGTCATAGAGCTTTCCCCTAACTTTTTTTGTCTTTAGATAACAGGTTGTTGATCTCTTCAATTCCCTTGGCATTTTTGGCCAAGACTTTGGTGTTCTTTGCCATTTGTTTCATCAGCCCTTCAAATATTGTTTTGATGCTCGCAAATTGTTGTTCCAATTGATCCACACGTGGGTTGGCCAATGAATAAGAACTTGGCTCTAATACCAAATTGTTACATGAATGCATAATAGATCTAGTAACATGTCTTACAATTGGAAAAGAAGTAGGATCTTGCTTCTTATTTTTACCTATGATTGCTAATTGAAGTAATTAGCGATAGGAAATTAAAGGTTCTTAGGCCTCGTATCAAACACAAGGTTTGAGATTAACTTTGGCATGCATCTGTATTCATTCAAAACGTTTAAATAGAAAGAGTACAAGACTTGGACTTGGAGCAGAACTCATTATTGACACTCGGCTAGGAAAGACTCCCACACGATTTTGAGTCTCACCTTCACATAATTACCAACCCCATAGCGCTACATCCTTGGCTTGACTCAAATACTTAGTCCTAATACCATTCGGATAATAAAAGACAATACCAACTATAACTCTAATAATGAAATATAATGCAACTACAACTACTATCAATATAGACATGAAACTCACATATTCAATGGTTGATTTTTTTTAAAAAAAGATGTACAGGAGATATACAAGAAATATATGTGTAATAGGTTTCTTGATATAAATATTACGCTTGTGTCGAGATTGCATATCTAGTAGTACCTATTACTCTGACATTGCATGATTTCTTTCTATAACCCAACAGCGCCGATTTCTTAAAAGTAAAGGCACAGACAAGGCATTTTACTAAACTATGCTCATAGGAACCATGCACACCACTAAACAAGTCTTTCTAACAAAATTTTAAGTTAATCTCGTTAAATAAAAGAATGAAGAACGTCCAGGTGGAATTTGCAGTCTTTGAAAGCTATTTAACCACCTTATGTAGTCAATTTTTCTGAATACAACCTCGGAGATAGTCAAAGGGAAGAACTAAATAAGGTAGATGATAAACCGTAATAGACAAGACAATACATCCTAGAGAATAATATCAAATATTCTAACATGCCCCCTTAAATTCAAGGTGTAAGCTTGAGCTTGGGAAAAGAAATGCCTTTTTTTTTTTTTTTTTTTTTTTCTAGAGAAGCTGGCGAAGGTGGCCGAAGATGGACGGCGACAGGTGGTGGCAGCTAGGCTATGAAGACTAATCAACCGGACTGAACTAGGATGAATCGGCTCGAAACGACTTGAATCGATATGAATCGTGAGGAAAGAACTTGAAAACTAGATGAACCGGTCCTTGGATCGGGTTGAAAGATTGACTCGACCGGCCTAAGCGGAAGAGTCAGGTTGATGGTTGAGCTCGGCTGGCTTGTACGATTGAGCACAGATTTAGAGCGGTTTGGGCCGATTTTGGTCGTCTTGGATAGCTGGGCCAAAGAATCGGATTTGACCCGAAGGACTAGGTTGATGGGTTGGCCTATTTCGCTAAGCTTTCTAGACCAGTTCGATAATGGACTAGACTAGCCTATCTGGCTGAGCTCTGCTGAGAGTGGTTTTGGGCCGATTTTGGTGGGCTTGGATGGAAGCCCATGGATCGGGTCATGAAACTAGATCAAAGCGAGCTGAACCGGCTTGGAATCCGGGTGAACCGGGTTGTGGATTGGATCCAGTAACTAGGCCGGATTGGCTTGCGTGAAGCAGGTGAAATGGATTGTCGCTCATGTACGCATGATATAACATGTTGAAGATACTATCGGTGCGTCAAGTGAACCCCTAGAGCGTGGAGGTACGTAGATGTTTCGGCACTCAGGAGGGGCGTGGAAGTGCGTTCAATGCCAGAACGAGCTGAAACTGCTAAGATCCATTGATCTAGGCCTGACAAACCACTTTTGGTGGTTGTTTGGCCGAAAAGAGTCACGGTGGCCGCATGTAAGGCAGTGGAGATTCTGCTGGTGGGGCGTGGAGGCATGTGCAGTATCCAGTTGTGACGTGTCTTCCACAGATCGATAAATCTGTACCTTATAGACTTGCTTCTGGTTTTCGATTTCCAGAATTAGATTTGAGGAAGGCTGGGAAGAGATTGGTAGCGCAAGTGGAGGCGTATGGAGGCGTGTGTACGATGAGACTGTAAAATCCTCAGAAAAGAACCCCTAGGAAAATGTCAAAGACATTTATTGAAGGTCACAAAAAAGTGGTTGGCGGCGCCTGGCTGCGCAGGCAGAATGTTTAGGTCGCGTGTGGAGGGCGCGTAACGGCTGTTGGTGATGTACCTTCTACATATCGACAAATCTATACATCACCAAGTTGATTTTGGGATTTTTTTTTTTTTTTTTTTTGGGTTAAACATACTTTTGGTACCTGTGGTTTACGCGATTATTAAACAGCTACCTCGGTTTCAAAACGTATCACAGGTGGTACCTGTAGTTAACATAACTACCAAGTTAGTAGTCCCGTCAAGATTCCGTCCAAAAAATTAACGGAGCGCCACGTCACCACCAATTAAAATACGACACATGTCTAGTGGGCCAGGTTTAAACGCTACACTCCAGCCAAAAATATAATAAAATAATAAAATTAAAAAATAAAAAACTTAAAAAATCCTAAACTTTTTTTTTAAAAAAAAAAAAAAAATTAAAAAACAATGGGGGTGGCCGACCACCCCATTTTGGCCAAGGTGGTGGCTCCTTATAGCTGGCCAGCTTGCAAAAGGGGGTGGTCGAAATCAACCCCAAGAGCCACTGGGGGTGGCCCGCCACCTCCGGTTGGCCTTAGGGTGGTTTCGGCCACACCAGACCACCCTCAAATTGCAAAAGGGGGTGGCCGAAACCACCCCAAGGGCCTTAGGGGTGGCTTCGGCCACCCCAGACCAACCGGTCTGGGAGTGGCCGAACCACTCGAAAGGCCTTTATGGGTGGTTCGACTACCTCTAAATTGCAAAAGGAGGTGGTCGAAACCACCCCCAAGAGCCAAAGGGGGTGGCTCGGTCACCCCAAGGGCCTTGGGGGTGGTTCGGCCACCTCCAAACCGGCTCGTCTGGGGTGGTTCAGCCACCTCTAAACCGGTCGGTTTGGGTGACCGAAACCACCCCAGGGCCAACCGAGGGTGGCCGGCCACCCTTATGGGCTCTTGGGGGTGGTTTCGGCCACCCCTTTTTGCAATTTGGGGGTGGCTAAACCACCCCCAAGGGCCTTGAGAGTGGTTTGGCCACCCCTAAGGCCCTTGGGGGTGGCCGAGCCACCCCAAGGCTTTTGGGTGTGGTTTCGGCCATCCTCTTTTGCAATTTTTTGGTGGCCGAACCACCCTCAATAAAGGCCTTGCGGTGGTTTCGGCCACCCCTAGACTTGTCGGTATGGAGTGGCCGAAACCACCTCTGGTGGCTTTTGGGAGTGGTTTCGACCACCCCTTTTTGCAAGCTAGGCGTGGTTGAACCATGGACCATAGGGGTGGTTCGGCCACCCCTTGGCCAGACATAGAGAGCCACCCACTTGGCCAAAATGGGGGTGGCCGGCCACCCCATTGTTTTGTTTAAAAAAAAAAAAAAATTTTTGTTTTTTGTTTTTTAAAAGTTTAGGATTTTTTAAGTTTTTTTGTTTTTTAAATTTTATTAATTTTTGGCTGACGTGGCGTTCAAACCTGGCCCACTGGACATGTGTTACATTTTAATTGGTGGTGACGTGGCGCTTCGTTAATTTTTTAGACAAAATCTTGACGGAAGACCAACTTGGTAGTTTTGTTAACTACAGGTACTACTTGTGATACATTTTAAAATCGAGGTAACTGTTTGATAATGACGCAAACCACAGGTACTAAAAGTGTGTTTAACCATTTTTTTTTAGATTGGGCTGCAATGGAGGAGGAGAAGGCATTGATGTGAATTTTAAGGCGTGAGGCGGCCTGTGGACGATTGGAATTATGATATAGTCGGAGAGCACACAAAGAACGTCTAGAAAATGTCAAAGACGTTGAAGATCACAAGAAAGTGGCTCTGAGTATATTAAATTATAATACATAACTCTCTATTTATACAGGGAGAATGAGAAGTGTGCAACAAACCAAAAACTAAATAAGGTAGAGAATAAACCCTAATAGAAAATGTAACGATCCAGAGAAAAGGGCTATAGTGGGTAGTTTATAAAGAGAGTTATGAGTTCTAAGTTCTACATTGCCTAGTTACTAGGTAAAACTGAGTTTTATAAGTGATTCTAAGAAAACGTCAAAATTGACTAGTTCTTTTAGGGTGATAACGTAGATGTGTCTAACGCTTTTTCTGGGTCGTTACAGTGTTAACTGCATTTGCGCTATCATCCTAAAATGACTAATCAGTTTTGAAGGTTTTCTAGAATCACTTATAAAGCTCAGTTTTACTTAGTAACTTGGTAATATAAAACTTAAAATTCATGACTCTTTTTATAAACCACTTACTCTATGTGAGCTATTTTTTATCTTCTCAATATGAGACCGGAGTGTTACAGAAAAGACAACAAACCCTACATAATAATATCAAATATTCTATCATAAACAATGTTAGTTATTTTACTGTTATAAACAATGTCCTTGCTGGTAATTTGCCGATTGCACTTTTATAATAATGTTATCCAAACATTCAATAGGCAAAAGAAAAAAACGATTACGTTTTTAACAAATTTTACCAAACGCTAAGTGCAACTTTAAAAATTGCATTCTTATCCACTACGTTCTGATCGAAATGGTTATTTTTTATAATCACACTTTTTTCAACCTCACTCCCAAACGGGCTCTTCATTGATCATGTACATGTCATATGTGATTGATAAGCCTCACATGAGACGAATTTGTAGCGCGCGTGACGATTCTCATGCATACACATGCCAATGCACGTATCCATACGAAAGAAAAAGATAAAACAAATTAGAAACAATTTCAACTTAATTAAATAAATGAACTTGTAATTCTCATGTTCATTAATTTGTTTCGTCAAATTCTACAACAAAAGTTACAATGTCACACTGCGTCAGTATATATATACTCGACCAAGAAAAGAATATATATATATATATATATATATATATAAGAGAAGAACGAAAACAGCATTTGCTTATTTTCTTTGGCGCAACCGTGTATTTTCATAAGACCTTTCAAAATTAGAAAAAACTAGTGACCGGCTCCAGGGCTGGGTCCGGACGGCAAGCGCTCGAGCCAATACGCCATGCTGCGCTTTGCCTTCTCATAGGCAGAGGAATATGTGTCCAGGTGATTAGCAGTTGCGAAATCCTCTGATAACACTCTGCTTGCTTCAACCCTCGCATGGTTCAAGATGGCCGCAAAGACGACAAAGATGATCAAAAGGGTGCCAGTCTTTCTGAAATCCATCTTAATTAAGAAATATATAAGTTGTGAGAGGCTTTGTTGTATTTTTCACTCTTTAACGAGAGATTTTATAACAAAGCATTAAGAGGTGAAGGTATTTATAGAGCAGGTTAGATAGAGTTGGTACCCGGCCCGTCTTTTTGGACTGGGGGGTATTAATTGGTGGGCTCTGACCAAGGAGTTTTCAAAGAGTTTGGCCTTTCTTGTTAAAGGGAATTTTACATGCGCAGCATGCGCTCCAAGGTACGAATGGGTCAGCGACTACAACGTTTGAGCAGTTTGATTATTTGAATGGCCTTGCTCATGACATGAATTTCAATGGGTGCAGGGGTATACTATTGGCCTTTTTTGATTAAGAGTGTCAGAATGTAAAACTTTTAATTTGATCCCTGCCGACACAATTATCCTCCGTATTGCCGGTCTATCCCTACCTATATATTACCATTTTATTGCAAAAGAGTGTTGTCAATTTCGATCTAAGGTTTTGTCCGACATGGAAAAATTGCCTTTTAAAAGGGATGCCCATTTCTTTGTGATTCAGGCCTAGACCAACCAATTGGTAGTGAATTGAAATTACTAAATTGCCCTTAATACTTAACCATTTGAATTTTTGGTTATAAAGTTGAGAAATGTTTAAAAAAATACTCGACTCGGTCAACACAAGCCATTTATTTAAATTTTTTTTTTATTATTTTCTTATTATTTTTCCTTGAATTTTTTTATTTTTTTTATTTTAAAAAAACATACCCAAGCCAAGCAGAGTACTCGATAGAGTTTTCTTAAGTACAGCTTTTTATATATTAAAATAACTTTTTAAGTTTTTTAACGCAATTCCAAACATGCTCTAAGTCCTTTTAAAACAGAAACGATCATAAAAGTAAGGTTTAAGAAAAAAAAAAAATTAAACCTTTCTATAGATTTACAAGCTTAGAACACCCAAAACTAGCTAACTCAAAACATACACATGACTCTAGCATGAAAAAGACAATTAATAAATAACACAAAAATGCAAGCTAGGACAATTATTCCCACCTCGTGGGGCTTTGATCTCTCAAAACCTTCAAGAAAAGGGAAAAGGATCCTCTTAATTTCAATGGAAATGGAGAAAGGCCGGTTAGGCCAAATAGGAGGATAAAAATGTTTAAACAAAAAGTTGAATTACATTTTTACCCTCCTATTTGGGTAAAAATGGCCTAACCGGCTCCTCTCCATTTCAAAGGAAATGGAGAGGATCCTTTTCCTAAGAAAACCTCCTCATTTCCCTCTCCCTCACCTTCTTCTTCTTCATCATCATCATCTTCTTCTTCTTCTTCTCTCTCTCTGTCTCTCTCTCTCTCTCTCTCTCACACACACACACACACACACACACACACACACACACACACACACACACACACACACACACACACACACACACACACACACACAC
>FXXK01000174.1:59551-69719 GCA_900184695.1 Betula pendula | reverse complement strand
CAAAGGTCGTTTGACTGGTCAAATTCTTCAGAATTCTAGTGAAGCCCATTCCAAGTAACGTTCGACCGGCCAGTTTCTTCAGAGTTCCAGAATTCTCTGTTCCATCCACATTTCCAATTGCTGTTTGACCAGATCCAATTAAGGCTACTCAGAGAGCCTCGTTCCATTATCCGTTCCTAGATCAATTCGAACACACCACCTTGAGTTATCCTGATTTTAGCTGTTAACTTAGCACTGTTTGACTGGATCAGAAATCCTGAAAATTTTGGAATTCGTTTTTGTTACTTGAAGGCCAAGTTTCCCTACTCTATATAATGTAGTCTTCTCAGACATTTTATGTAGGATTTTAGAGCCTATATTATTTGTGCTAAATGAAGTTTAGGCTTGTTTAGAACAATCATATTATTCTTCTCTTAAAGTTTTTACAATCCTTGTTTACAACACTTGAAGCCTATCGAAGTTCCGGTAAAGGAGATCATTAAAAGAACTTTCTAGAGGTTCTGAGAGAACTACTGCGGTAGCGGGCAAACGGGTCACTTTTCTAGTACAAGAGTGTGTCTCTCACAAAAGTTTTGTAAGTATGAAAACCTTGTAATTTCTCGTTCTTCTATAGTGCATTGATTTCTTGGGTTTGGCTGCCCCGGAGTGGTTTTACTTTTGAAGAGTTCTTCAAAAGGTTTCCACTTCCTAACTAAAATATTTGTGTCGTGTGCTTTATTGCTTTCATAATATTTTGTGTGGTTGCTTATTTTTAAATTCTGTGTTTATTTGGCGTACACCTATTCAACCCTCATTTTAAGTGTTATTTGGAATCTGTTATTATATTTTCATATTTGATACTAATCGATCACCCAAAGAGAAGTGATCAATCAATTTAGGGTTAATTACTAGGACATAGTGATCAATCACTCACTCAAGGGTGATCGATCAACCTTTCTCCCTTGTAGTGATCCATCACTCTAGCCCTAAAATGGACCAAACGTCATTTCAAGCTTATTCCTCCCAATTTTCACATCAAACCTTGTTCCTTATTATTCCTTAAGCCGTAATTAAGGATTTTGAACCCTAGCTTAGATCGGGGCATTACACAGTCTATTTGCAAGTATGAATATGATGGAAACGCATTTAAAAATGCATGGTTGGATTGGGCCCATTGTTTGCGAGTGGGAGATGTTAAATGGAGGGTGCCCACAGTAAGCATGCTCCTCCACATGCTTTTAAAAGCACGTTATAATAAATGCCTAAGCCAAGCATTATTGTAACATTTGGCTTAGTAACTGTCAGGCATAACGTAACGCTGTCAATTACGTTGATGATAGGCATTATGCCTAACAATGAATATGGAGTAACGTATGGCGACGTTACTCTAGTGGTTGCTCCTCCCCATCAATGGGTTTGAGGCTATATAAATAGCACCCATTGGAGGTTGAGGCATCAAATAATATGTCTTATGAGTATTATTTCAGTAATTCTGATACTGTACTCCACTGTCACGAGAAAGAAGACTATTGGAGGATTACATGGAACAACCAATTACAATACAAGTGAAGTACTATTATTTTAATTTTGATGTACATTTTAATTTTCTAACAGGTTGTATCAAAGAATTCTATTTGCATTTACATTTGTCTCCTATGCGCTAGCATTTTGGGTTGTAACGATGTAGAGGCATTTTACGACAAAATGTCCACCAAGAGGAAGACAATCAACAAAATGGTGCTAGTCTTTGTCTTGGGAAACTCATCTTTGAAAATGCCTCCCAAGTTGCTTTGAATATGAACTTTTGTCTTCAAAGAAAAAAGTAATGAAGGTTGTGTTGCTTGTGTATGTGTATGAGAAAATATGAACGTCTAATTGAGTAATGGATCGAGTTTGTATGAGTCGTCTTGGACTTGAGGTTTTTGGTGGACTTTTTAAGGGCCTTACATGTTGACCAAGGACTAGTGAGGCAGTCGCAAATGAGTAATGCATTAAGTTTATATTTCATAATTATCTCATAATATTGATAGGGTATGTCCAACTAATCTTAAATCTTTTTATTTTTTCTTAACAAGAAGTCATCCAGGGTTTAATTGGGATTGTCATTTAAGCATTGTTAGAATAGATGTAAGATAAAATTGTGATTTCTAACATTACTCACGGTGAAACATAATGGAATTAATTTTGTTGGGTTAGAGCACTTATATTGGGTTAGTCAAAATAGTTAAAAGGTTATTTTGGGTAGCCCTGTATCAAAAAATACCAAAAAATATCCGCATCCAACTAGTCACTTTGGCCAAAGATTTGATTAACTGTTATAATACTCAGCAAATTTGTTGAGCACTGTAGCTCAAGAGTGCATATGTTAAATTAATAAAACAATCAATTTGATTATATATAAGGGAAAAATATACTTTAGCCCCCTAAACTATCACCACGTTTTCATTTACTCTTTCAAACTTTAAAAAGTAATATCGGAGCCCCCTAAACTACTACCGTGTGCTAGATTAGACACTTTTTCATTTTTCTCTCAAAACTCCCCTTGAAGTTATTAAAAAATTACCATTTGAAAAAAGTTCAAATTAAAAAAAATTAAACAAAAAAAAGGGAAAAAACTAAATATACCAAAAATGGGTGGCCTTTTTCATATTAGCTCCCTTATTTATTTTTATTTTTTTCAAACGGTTCTTTTTTATTTTTAATAATTTCAAGGCTATTTTGGATAGAAAATGCAAAAATGTCTAATTTGAAGCGGTGGTAGATCAGGGGCCTGATGCCAATTTAAAGTTTGAAGATGTAAATGAAAATATAGTGATAGTTAAGAAGGCTAAAGTGTATTTTTTCCTATATATAAAGAAAAAATCTATATATTTTCAATCGAATTGTGATAATGGATAGCTAAAATACTAAGTTGGATATAAGTGATTTGAAAAAGTGGGTATCTAAAATAAAAAATGGTATTCTTTAACTAACTTTTAGCTAAACATTTTTGAGATGTGAATGCCCTTTCGAGTACATTTGGGTTGGCAAAGAGTAATGCTATACATCACTCCATCACTTTTCATCTCTGTAAATAAGGATGATAATTTGTGTTCGCGTGTTAAGATTGAGTTATGTCGAGACATGAGTATAAAATTATATAGGTCAACCCTAACTCGGCTCATTTAATTAAACTAGTCGAAACCTTCAAGCCTAACTCTTTAATTTCGTGTTGAGTTCGTGTTGGATTCACTGGTCGTGTCAAAAATTGTCAACCCTACCCGTTAAGGCTATTTGGTGTGGTCCTCCATAACATTTAGTGCATAAAAATTTTTATTTTTTGATTAGATGACCACTCCACATAAGCTTTGAAAGAATGGGAGGTGATTGGGTAATGTATATATAGCATTACTCGATAGTAAAACTGAACATTTCAAAGCTTAGGAAATCTAAACAATCAATTTGCTAAATTGCCCTTGTCATGACTCTTGCCATCGAGTCAATATATACAGCTGAAGGGTGAACTTGGTCATTCACGTGAAGAAGGAAATAGTGTGTAAAGCCTAAATTTGATTATGGATGTCATATTAATTAAGTCAAAGGTTTAGACGTACATTTGAATTGAGTGGCGGGTCTTGTTACGACAACATACAAAAACGTCGTTCCTGTGCAATTTCTTTACTTCCAAATTGATTATTCAACAAAGACCAAGACCTAGCTAGAGAAAATAGGATTTATTCCACTCATCAATTCTCTTAAGACCCAAACCTCCATACCTTTTCGGAAATTAATGCAAACAGAGGCTCAAGAAACTTTAGCTCTAGCAGCAGATTAATTAGAACCAGTCCAAAGGAACCTGTTTTTGCAATGGAAATTACTACAGCATCTACCAATATCCTTTTATAATTCTTTTATTTTTTAAAATTATTATTGAATTCGTAGTTTCCATATATATTCACACATAAAACCATAAATCCAATGATAATTTTAAAAAATAAAAAAGAGTAAAGAAGGATAAAAAAAGTAATTGTCGCATTTCCATTTTAGAATCATGTTCCAAATGTGCCTCAACACCGTAGCTTTATTTCACTTCTCAACTCTCTTCAAGCCCAGCCCACCCTCCTTTTTTGGAATACACAGAATCTCAAATAACGTTTTTTCAAAAAAAAAAAAAAAGGTAATTGTATGATAAATGCATGAATAAACGCGTGATTTAAAATTAATTCTTCACTTTTTAATTTTTGATGCATAAGTTTTTGTGAATTCAAAATAGGTCTCCGTGAGTTTTTTGTCCAAAGTTTTCTGTAGACCGTTAGTGACATATAAGCTTTTTTGTCCAATCACTTTTAAAATCAATTTTTTTTTTTTCACTTTATTAAAAAAAAAAAATCTAAAAAATAGAACTTAAAAAAAAGAAGTCAGCCAGCGGTGGGAGTGCCCCCCTTGGGGTTGGCCTGCGAGCCACCCCCCATAGGGGTAGCTCTCCATTGAAGAGCCTGATTGTGGGTGACCCGTCTTGGTTCTTGCAGATGGGTTGAGCCTGGTTGGAATAATATTCTCTTCGACTCAAGTCATGATGCAAAGCCATGGCCGAGTTCTCATCCAACTTTGAGTGCTTCATAGAGAGAAGAATCTCCGCCGTACGTGTTATCCTCTGATTTGTACCTCTCTTTTTTTTTTTCCTTTGTCTCAAGCCTCTACACAAGAAAGCTTAGAAATGTCTTCGAAGAAATTAGTGACAATGATGCATGGAAGGTTTTTGAAGATCTTGGACGGACGGAGATGCCCCATCTCTAGGCATGTCCATCTTGAGAAACAGCCCGCTGATGGTCTTGGCGCCCCTCGCCTTGACCCGTTGATGCGCTCAGGCCACCCAAAGAGGGCACCCCTACTGCTCGGGGTGACTTCTTTTTTAGATGTTTCTTTTTTAACGTTCTATTTGTTAGATTTTAATTTCTAATAAAGTGAAAAAAATATTATTTTAAGGTGATTTGGAACAAAAAGCTTACATCGCACTAACGGTCTACAGAAAACTTGGACGGAAAATATACGCAGGCTAGGAATCTATTTTGAATTCATGAACAATCATGTATCAAAAATTGAAAATTATAAAGCAAGGAGAATGATTTCAAATAGCGCGTTTACTTAAAAATTTATCATACATTTACTCAATAATAAATGTTATTTACTCAATAATAAATGTTATTTTATAGATGATTAAATAAAACCTATAACGTACGTCTTGCATAAATTTTGTTTGGATAACATTTTAAAAATATCATGCCAGCAGTTAATGGATCAAAGATAGGGAGTGATATTCTCTTCTTCATCGATCATGTACATTTATGATTGATGAGCCCCATATGATATCGATACGAATCTTAGCGTGACGAGTCTCATACACGTGTCCATGCATGCATCCATGCATATAGAAGAAAAACATAAAACAAATTAGGAATTAGAAACAAAATCAACAAGATTAAATAAATGAACTTTTAATTCTTATGTTCATTAATTTGCTTCGTAAAATTCTATAACAAAAGTTAACAGTATCAGAATATACTTGACCAACAAAAAACAAAGAAAAAAAGAGAACGAAAACAGCATTTGCTTATTTTCTTTGGCGCAACCGCGCGTATATTTTTTTAAGGCATTCCAAAATTAGAATAAACTAGCTAGTGACTGGCTCCAGGGCTAGGTCCTGACGGCAAGCGCTCGAGCCAATACACCATGCTGCGCTTTGCCTTCTCATAGGCAGAGGAATATGTGTTGAGGTGATTAGCAGTCGCAAAATCCTTTGATAACACTCTCGTTGCTTCAACCTTCGCATGGTTCAAGATGGCTACAAAGACCACAAAGATGATCAAAAGGGTAGCAGTCTTTCCGAAATTCATCTTAATTAAGAAATATATAATTTGTGAGAGGTTTTGTTATATTCTTCACTCTTTAACGAGAGCTTTTATAACAAAGCATTAACAGGTGAAAGTATTTATAGTGTACTTTAGATAGAGTTGGTACCCGTCTTTTTGGACTGAGGTAATTGGTGAGCTCAGAATCTCTGACCAAGGAGTTTTCAAAGAGTTTGGCTTTTCAAGTTAATGGGATTACATGCGCTCCAAGGTACGAATGGGTCAACGGCACGTGGCATGAATTTCAAGCTTGCTACTCTTGTTCTTGTGCATGTTTGAATGGACGACAGAAAATGAGAAATGGATTTTGGAAAATCACCCACATTACATGGTCTTTCCACGTCTGTGCTAAGCTTATTTGGTCATAATTATAGAAATATATGATCAGAGAAAATATATAAGACAAAAAAAAAATAGACACTAAGAGAGAGACGCGCGGGTTACATCTTATATATTGAAGTATAATTATATTACATTATAACTTTATATAAAGAGAGATAATAAGTAGTGAACAAAAAATCCTAAACTAAATAAATTAGAGAATAAACCCACTTAATAGAAAACACAATTACCCGATAGAATAATATCAAATATTCTAACAACAACATATAGTTATATATTGAGATGTGGATGACAGAAACTCCTCTCTCTCTCTCTTTTGAATGATATGAACTTAATTTGATCTCAGTCAATTAATCTTTTTCCTCCACCAAACCAGGTCCTATACATAATTTTACGGGTAATGACCCTTTGAAGTACAAAAGTTAATCAAATTCGTGAGCTATTGTACAGGCGCATTTGCGTGACAATATATATGTTTCATAGAGAGAGGAAGATTCAGATCATGCCTTGTTCCTTTGCATGGGTAGTAAATGTGGGTGGGTGGTGACGAGAGATGTTTTCATGAGGCCTTTGCAATCTAGCTAACTCATGTTGTAAATGGGTAAGCCTTGGGTCTCGGTCTAACGTAACCATTATTGAGTGCGAAAAAAAAATTGTGGTTAAGACTCTAAATAAATAAAGCTAGCTAGCTACTCGTGAACGTACATGTCTGAATTTAGCTCGATTAAACTCGGCTTAAGATCAACTCGTTTATTAAATAGGTTATTCATGAACACAAAATTAGGTTTAATTATTAAATGATACAAGTTTGTATAAAACTTGACTCAACTTAATTAATGTTTAAAAACAAGCTCATATAAAGCTTGATTCGACTCATTAGCACGTTCGTACATATTAATCTATATATACATATATGTATATATATTAATTATATAAATATCTTATATAGTATATTAGTTATTAAGTAAAAATAATCAATATTAATAATTTATTAATATATTATTTATGGATAAATAATGTATATTAATTATAGTTAACTAACTAGTTAATTGGTTTAGTTATATAAGTATCTGCTATAATGCTATATGCTATATTATATTATCATATATGTTATATATAAGTATACAAATATTAATATAAGTATATAAATAATAAAATATAATATATTATGTAATTATATGTATAAGTAAATAATTATAATATATGTATCTATATATTATATGACCTAATGATAATACTTAATCATATGATCTAATGATGAAGTATATATCTAATGATCATCGAATCAACAATTCCAATAATTTATCATATACAATGTGATTCATGTAATTCTAAATTAAGTAACTAGCATTGAAATCAACAATGTATTTCTTATAATCACAAATTAAGTGAAACAATAATATTAGATCATATGATCATGACATGGGACAATGTTAAATCATATGATCATAAATATTATCATTTGATCCTGCCTCAAAAGAAACTTTTACGGTGGAAGCGATTGATAGTTAGGACAAACGGGCATTGCAGCAAGATGAGGTAGGCAAGGGTTTGAATGAGATCCCGATAGAAGATGGCTACCTAAGAAAGATAGATCAAGTGGGAACCCAACTATCCAACGAACTCAAAGAATAAATGCAAGAATTTAATAGGAGGAACCGAGATGTCTTCACTTGGACTAACGATGATATGTTTGGAATTGCCCCAAAAGTCATGGTGCATCGCTCGAGCGTGCATTCAACTGCTCAACCAGTCTGCCAAAACAGTTGGACCTTTGCAATAGAGCGGAATCAAACGATAGTGGAAGAAGTCATAAAGCCTCCTAAAGGAGGATTTATACAAGAAGTCCTCCATCCGGATTGGCTGGTGAACGTGATGAAGTGGTTAAAAAGGCTAACAAGAAATGGAGGATGTGCGTGAATTTTCCCCTCCTAAGAATCAACATACTTGTTGATTCCACAGCTGACCACGAGTTCTAAGCATTGTGGATGCATTCTCAAGATACAACCAAATCCATATGTACGAACCCGATCAGGAGAAAACTTCATTTATCAATGACCGAAGGCTTTACTGTTATAAGGTCATACTCTTTGGGTTCAAGAACGCCAGAGCTACTTACCAAAGATTCGTATACATAATGTTCAATCAACATATTGCACTACAAAAAAATTCAGGAATTTCGTCGTTTTTTAAGTGACGAGAATGCAGTAATAAAAGTCGAAAAACAGTTCACGTCACTTTATGCTCGTCTTTTGGAATGGGTCTGAAAAGCACCTGTCGGCATTTGTGAATTCACGTCTCTTAACCAGTAAGAGACGCGCATTCACGTTACGTTCTTTAGTAAAGGACGTAACTACTTACGTCCTTCACCAAGGGACGCAAGTCGTGCGTCCCTTAACAAAGGACGCGCGCCAACGTCCTTTTTACTAAAGGACGTTGCACTACGTCCTTTAGTAAAAAGGGGCACGTAGTGCTACGTCCCTTTAAAGGACGTAGCACTACGTCCTGCAGTAAAAAGACGTGAATCTCATGTCTTTTACTGCAGTTATAAGGGATGTGAATACAAAAATTCACATCCTTTATAAATGATGTTATTTTTGAATTTTTTCTAAAAAATTTTTATAGTATATTATTTCTATATACACATTTTAAGCTAAATATCTCCAATATAAATCTTAAATAGACTTCAAATGTCTGCATACACATTTCAAGCTAAATAACACAAAAGAGGCAACAATACATTTGATTATCATCAGGTACATACATGTTTTACAACACTTAGCATGCATATATAACACTTAGCAAATATGTCTTCCAGCATTGAATGCAAAATACATTCAACAAAATTACAAAAAGAATTTAAAGTAAGACAAAGTGCACTGTCACAAAATTACAAAAGTGTTCTCTGCCCTTGAACTGAATTTCAAAACTACGCTTAACAAGTGGTGACCAAAAAAATATGTCAACACACCATATCTCCTTGTAAAAAAAAAAAAAAAAGATTAATCAGAATAAAAAAATATAGTCAGTCAAATCCAGGAACAAGTAGTGTCCAAAAAAATGTGTTTAATGTTTTATGGTGTTAATTAGATCATTTGAATCAAAAATTAAATTAAGTATTTAACATTAAAACAAGTATGATACTTCACAACTAGTACTACAATTAAAGTTAACATCATTTGCTCAAAATGCAACATAAGCTACTGGACACATAATACTAATATATAAGGAAATCAATTCAAGAAATGTGACAATAACCGAAACATAAACTCAAAAATTAAATTATTAAGCATTTAACATACAAAAACAAGTATGATACTTCTCAACTAGTCCTATAATTAAAGTTAACATCATTTGCTCAAAATGCAACATAAACTACTGGACACATAATACCAATAAGGAAATCAATTCAAGAAATGTAACAATAACTCAAACAATAACCGAAACAGAAACATAATTGTGTCTTAAAAAAACTAATCAAGTAAAAATCGATCATTTTCAACTTCTCCAAGTTCCTGTGCAGATTTCAGTAATTTTATGTAAGAAGAGTCACATAATTAAATAACAAAACTATGCCTACCATAACAAAACCGACACGAACAATAAATATGCCAAAATCATGACAATATACTCCCAAGAAGCCTCATGATTTAACAACAAAGATTGAACTCCACATTAATTCACTCCTCAATTGATTTCAGCCCTTCACAACACAAGAGCTAGGATAAAATTTGTAATTTTCAAAAAACTGGTCAGACCCAAACAAAGCCTAAGGAAATCAACCAATTAAATTAATTTACTAACCTGATGAATCAAAGTGACTGTCATCATAGGAGATTCAAGTGAGCACCTTTTGCCCTAGCCTCAATCTCAATTTCCTCCTACATTAACAGCAAGAAAAGCTGTTAGCAAGAATGGACTCAAAAGTTGCTGCAAAAAAATGCTAAAAGGGGACCCTA
>FXXK01000173.1:291050-354045 GCA_900184695.1 Betula pendula | reverse complement strand
AAGGTTTTAAATCCAAGTGCATGATTTTTTTTTTTTTTTCCATTTTTCTTTTAATTCTAAATTGGGAAGATGTCCAAAAGGATAAGCAAATGGAGCCTTTAAGTTGAAAATTGTAAATGTTCTGATCTTGTTATTTTGTTAAATATTGGCAGAATTTTGTTGGATCTTTGCGCTGGACCACCGTCCGACGATCACTGGAGTCTACAATGGATGTCTGTTTTCACTGGGAAGGTAATGCATCTTCGTATGGTCACATAAAATGGACACCAACGAAGTAAAACATTAAGATAATAATACATGAAAGATGAACTAGTTAATAAGGCAAAATTATTATGCAGTCTTAACCTGAGTCATCAGCCAGCACATATTCAAGGTCACACCTCCTGAAATTCAGTCCAAACTTCACGCATCTGATCAGCAGCTTAAACCCACGTTCCAAGCTGAAAGACTACAGCATCTCAGCAGCTTAACTTCACGCATCTTTTTAGTTATTTTTTTTGTATCACACTCACGTGAACCCCTTTGTATCTTGCTATCTCTGCGTTTTCTTGTAAGAGTTTGTCTATAAAATGAGAATGAAACTCTTCTCTGTTTTGGATCATCCCCGAAACCCCTTTGTCTAACAGTTTTGTATACTTGGTTTCTCTTCTTTTGTGGCAGGACCGCCTGTGGGGGCTAAGCCTTTAGCCCACACGGGCAATGCCTCCATAATTCATGGCGTGCACAACTCCCTTAGATTAATTCATGCCTACTGATCTCCATGTTTCCTGCTGAGATGCGTGAAGTCTGAATTGAATTTTAGGAAATATGACCTTAAATATGTTCTAAAGTAACCTTAACAGATTAGAATTGGGACCATCTCAACTACCACATGCACCTTCCTATATAAACCCATTAAAATGGTTTACTTCTGCTGCCAGTTTCCTTCAATTGCCAATCAATGAATACGTATAGTTTGGTGTTATGATTTAAGTCTGAAGATGGTGTAAGCCTACCTGCACTTTGATATGTCACACTACAATGATTTATGTACCTCTACCAAATCTGCCAGCTGGTCAATGGGGATACATTATTCATGACAGGCAACTTTATGGAATTCAAGGTAGAAAGTCGCCCAAATGATGCTTGGGATGAACATAATGTTATGGCCAGCACTGCTGTATGTATTTTTTTAAAAAATAGACCTAAGGTATATGTGATATCGTCAAGAGTTTCTTCCATGATACTAATTTGAATTTTTATGTGCTTTAGGACTATCTTGCCAGCATTGATAGTGCAGCTCAAGCGGGTTTGAATATAAAGTAATTATCTCAACTTTTTTACGGGTATACACATTGATTTTTTAATATTTTGTTTGATAAGAGATAAGATGGATGATCTCTAGTTCCACTCTCGTTGGATCACAGTCTGCTGCTATCTGTCTTCTAGAATAAATGTTTTTGCTTTATTTTTATAATTTCATAATGTGATAATGAAATGCTTGAATATAATGAGAAAATTGTGAAGGCTGAATTTTTAAAATCAAAAGATCATCTCAAATATTTTGTTTTTCTTTTTATATCTTTGGACAACTGTTGTTCAAAATTATTCCGAGCTTGTGTATTGTTTTATTGGTTTTGTTTCCTAAAGGATGATGAAAGTTTGAGGAAATGGAATGAACAATTTGTTAGTTTTTTAGATACCAATTTGTTTTTTCATTTAATATTTTTTTAAAATAAAACATTATTAGTAGTGATGTTATAGTTGCTGTTATTAATGTAAACTATTTATTTATTTTAAAGTCATTAGCGGCCACTTAAGTTTGGCTGCAGATATTTGATCATCAGTGGCCACTCTAATTTTGGCTACTGATGTTATTGATCATCAGTGGCCACTCCAATTTGGCTGCTGATGTTATTGATCATCAGTGGCCAATCTAGTTTGGCCGCTGATGTTTTTATCATTACTAGCCACTTCTGGTCCAGTTTTATAGATTTTTTAACGTCCACTATATATGTCATTAGCGGCCATTTTTTTGGTTGCTGTTAAGCGATCATCAGGGGCCGCCATAAAAAGTGGCTGCTAATGATCATCAGCAGCCAACTTTCACCAGCCACCACATCAGTGGCCAAATGTGGCCGCTTTTGATGAACAGTGGCCACAAAGTGCTCATTAGCAGCCAAAAAAAAAAAAAAAAAAAAGTGGCTGCTAATGAGCCAATTTTTTGTAATGTAAAGGAAAAACGCTAGCAACATCTGTGCTATCACACCAAAAAGGACTAATCAATTTTAAAGTTTTTCCTAGAATCATTTATAAAACTCAGTTTCATTTAGTAACTAGGCAATGTGGGACTTAGCACTCTTGTCTCTTTTTTTTTTTTTTTTTTTAAAAAAAAAACTACCCACTCTATGTGGGTTATTCCTCACCTTCCTAATATGAGATCGGAGTGTTACAGTGGGCCACCCGAGGCCAAACTCGGTCGGACTACTAGTATTAAACGGTATGTTGTACAATATTTAGAGCACCGATATTGTGCCAGATGTTCTAACAAGAACGCGCAAACCTGAGCGAAAATGGATAATGACCCAAATAGACCATATGGAGTTGAGCTATGATAATATGTTCAAATTATTCATGTATATTATATATAGTAATACATTGCATATCTTTCAAATGTCATATTTGTCTTTCACGACGAAATGTTCTTGATAGCTGAAATTCTTTATAAATTTATTTATTCACACATCATTTTTATATATGACTATTTTCATGTGCTTTAATCTCACTATGTGGAGGACTTATATTTGATCTTTGTTTCCTTTTCACCTGTAGGACACTTCGGTGTTTTATAGATAATCAGCAACCTCTAAACGATAGACTCATTAGCGAGATATTTGCGTGTGGAGGATATAGTTTAGATGATGTTTGAGGAGTTATACCTGGTTTGGTTACAAGAGATGTAGGATAGTAATGCAGCGGTTTGACGAGAGTTGTTGGACGTTATCTACATGGTCTATATGCTTAAGATCCGCCCGTTTTACCCCTGAGATTTATATTTATGTTTTGGGAGATTTATTTAATTGGAGATGTGTTTATTTAACCTAAGATTTTGAGATGACTCAGTTTTATTCTAGATGATGTGTTATTTATTGATATGAGATTTATGGATTTATCTAATCAGATATATTGCTATGAGTTATAATATTCCGCTGTGTATGTTAGATAGATCAATTCAGACTTGTTTACTTAGTAAATAAGTCTTGGGAGGTGCCACAAGTCTACCATGGTTTGGTTAGTAGTTTTGGGGGTGTTACAACTGTGGTCCCTTGCTACATAAAGGGCCATAGGGAGACCCTATGATGGGTTTGAAATAAGCTAGAATGGAGTTCTGGCTTAGAATGAGTTTCTGACCTAGATCAAGCGTTTGACCTACCCTAGTCAAATGTTTGATACACAGGCATGGAACATTCGATCCTTCTGGTCAAACGTTTGACGCTCTATCAGAATACCTTTTTTGGTTAGTTTAGAACTTATAGTAGTTCTAGCCTAGTTTAAGACTAATATTAAGGTCCTTTCTCAATTCAGAGGTTGGAAAAGACTTAGAGGACTATTTGATTGATACTTACGACACAAGTGAGTTAAACCCACACTGATACTTGTTATTGTTAATTTTCAGCATAACATGATTATTTTATATATAAAACATGCATGTTTACAACTAACATGAAATATGAACTTTTGATTACTATGAACTCCATTCTATGGTCAAATGTTTTATTGTTTTGTGGGCCTTTGATCCAATGATTATTGTATTTGTGATTGACACATCATTTTTTGAATGAAGTCACTGTTATAGCTTTGTTAGTAGTATAGGTTATCCGAGGTCAAACTTGGTTGGACTGCTAGTATAAGATGATATGTTTGTGCAATGTTCAGGGCACCAATATGTTTACATTAAATGTTCTTACGAAAACGTGCCAACCCTGGCGGGAATGGGTTAATGTCTTGAATAGACCATATTGTTGACATATGACATGTTCACTTGTTCTATTATGTATTATAAATATATTTCATTACCATAACATGTTTATACTATAACTGAGATTATCAATGCTTGTGATTTATAAACTGAGTTCACAAAATGATAACCTATATAACATGTGTATTATTACTCACTATGTATTAGACTTATACTGGTGTATTTTTCACCTGTAAAACATGTGTTGTTTTATATATAGTCTAGTTGATCATGAACTCGGAGCTACGCTTGGTGATCTTGGAGAGTTTGCTTAGGATTGTTTTTGAGGAGTTGGACCTGGTGTGGCTATCAGGCATGTGGAGGGGCGATGGCGATACCCGCCGTGATAGGATATATTTCATTCATATGCTTTATTTGCTTAAGGCTAGACTTTAATTATGATTCATATACTTATGTTTTGTAACATTGTGGTGTTTTGATGACTGGTTGTTGACCGTACATTTGGAGAATTATGTTTAGTAAGTTATTTATGTTATGATGATTTCGGTTTATTTTGGTATTATATGATTGTGAGTTATTTAGTTGCAATTTCTATATTTATAAGTGATAAGTTTTCCGCTGTAAACTCTATTCGAAGAGTGTGCGATCCATAAGTTTTAATCTTGGCAGGTTAATGCTGAGAGGCGAACTGCTAAATCATTTACCAATTTTATGATTTTGCCAGGGCGTTACATCCACCGCAAGCTTCCAAATTTCCTCAAACTTACAATACACACATTGCAATTAGTCCAAGTTACTAGAAGAGAAAAAAAAAAAAATACTTAACCATGCATCAAAGATTTTACTAAAAGCTTTTCACATTTGAATAGACTTATCTAAGCTTATCTAATAAATGAAATGGGTTATTATAAGGCCCATTAAGGTTAGATCTATTAAAACCCAAAGTCCAACATCCCCCACTTATACATAGTAAACACAGTATAATCATACATCTCTCTCATACAGGTTAATATATGATGCGACCAACACTTACACTTGCAAAAAAGAGTTTAGGAGAAGTATACCAAATACCATTAGGCAGGGACGGAACCAAAACTTTTTATGGGAGGGGGCCAAAGCATGAGTCCTCTCTTGTTTGCTTTCAAAAAAAAAAAAAATTCAAATGAACATAGTTACTCATGAACATACTCGAGCTCGGTTCGAATTTGACTTGATTATTAAATAGGTTGTTCCTGAACATGAAATTATGCTCGATTATTAAACGATACAAATTTGTATAAATTCAGCTCAACTTAGTTAACGTTCGTGAACAAACTTGTATAATGCTCAACTCGCTTTGTAGGGTTAACTCGTATATATGTATTAATATATAAAGATATATTTATTAATATATACACATAAATTAATAAAAATAACTTATATAATATATTACATATTAAGTAACAATAGTCAATATATGTTAATTATATATATATATATTAAGTAACAAAAAAATAATTAGTAACAATAATTAATTGGTTCCTTTTAAATTCAAATCACCCCACTAATTTGGTTGATCCAAACAATTGGCCCTCTTTTCCTTCATTGAAGAACAAATCAGCATACAAGTTTGTTTAGATTTTTTCACCCAGTCAACACATTTTCCCCCTTAACTATCTGACCATTGGATTTTTATCCTCATTTATGCTTAAGTGACATACACATGTCACTCATGCATCTTATGAAAAATCACACTCCTTCCTCAACCATTGGATTCCCCTTTTCCATCTCCACCATTCAATCTTTATCTCCATACCCTTCCCAACAAAGCCCTCCCATTCCCTATGCACATCTCTCACCTTCCCCCTTCCTTTTAGAATTTTTTCCTTTTTCTTCTCAACCACCATCCATTTCTTCCCCTAAATCATGCTCCCTCTATCATTGCTCTCCCTTTTTTGTCGCCTTGTCTCGCTCATATCAATTTCTACTTACCATGGCCAAAGAGAGAAAACCCATGGTTGTGCTTGTTTCTATCTTCCACGTCCATGGAGACACACATAGACAACTTGTGGGTTTTGGCTATCGCTTCCAAGTGCAAAGCTTTTTCTTTCCACTTGCTTTTTGTTTTACTCTGTATGACCATGGCTTTGTGCTACTAGAGTTACCTTGGAGGCCTTGCCTGGGGAAGGTCTTGGTAGGGGCCGTAGGGCCAAAATTTAAATTGGGTAGGGGCCGTAGAGCAAAAATACTAAAAATTACCACTATCATTAGGACTAGTATAACACTTTCCATGAAAAAAGTGTCTTGTCATGCACTAGACTCATTTGGCCATGTCAAATTAAGCATTTTCAATCTTTTAAGATTTTGGACTCAAGCTATAGTCAACCCTAATGTAGTAATATACCCACAACTATCTCACAACTTCAAAGAATTGACATAACTTGTTGATAGTAAACACCAAACTAGAATGTGTTCCCAAATAACCTTCCTTTTGCCTTCATGCAAGTTACTTAGTTTTGGCTCAACCACTTTCCTAATTATCTCCATTTGGACCGAATCAATCATGGTCATAGGTAATACGTTAAAGTAACAGTCATCAAGCCTCAACCTTATAATATATATAGTCAAGAGTCATAAGGGCATGATGGGGTCATTAATTATAACCCATAGAGAGAGCAGCTCTGAAACCATTAGGGTTTCTTCCTATGTCTCCTTTGTGAAACTTAGCTGCCTCCTCTGTGAGTGCCTTAGGGGAAAAGGTATGGCTTCCATCCTCTTCCCCTCTCCTCCTTGTTGGTCTTTGTCCCAGCTTTTCATTTTCCTTTTGCTTTTCTTTTTTCTTCCTTTTTGCTTCATCGTTTTCCTTTTAAGCTCAGCATTGATTCTCCTTTTGTTGGATTCAAAAGCAAGCAACGCACCCTCTCCAAGAGAGTCGTGTTCATTTGCTCAGCAATCCCATTTTACTGTGGAGTATGACTAATTGTGCGATCTTTGACGATGCCTTCATCCTTGCAGAATTTATTAAATTCACCACCAAAAATTCCATGCTGTTGTCTATTTTGAGTCGCTTGATTTTTTTCCCAGTCTAATTCTCAATTAACACTTTATATTGCTTGAAAGTGACGAACACATCACTTTTCTTATTCAGAAAATATACCCAGACTTTTCTCGAATAGTCATCGATAAAAGTCACTGAGCATCACCCTTCGACTAAACCTGAGACGGACCCCAAAGATCTAAATGGATATAATTCACTGTACCACTCGTTCTATAGACACCTGTGCTGAACTTGACTTTGCATTGCTTTCCAAACATACAATGCTCACAAAAGTCAAATGATCCTATTTTTTGGTCACAAAGCAAACCACATTTGCTCAGGATTGTCATACTCTCACTCATATGACCCAGCAGCAAATGCCATAACCGAGTGGTGTCTGATTCTGTATCATCTGAAGAAGACACAGTGGCTGAACCTGTCACCATATTGCCCTGAAGAAAGTAGAGGCTTTCAACCTTATTACATTCCATCACAATCAATGATGAGTCTTTACTAATCCTAATGACTCTACCTTCACCAGAATACTTGTATCCAAGGGAGTCCAAAGTGCCCATAAAAATAAGATTTTTTTCCAAATCTGGTATGTGTCAAACATTCTTCAAAGTCCTAACAATCCCGTCATATATTCTTATTTTGATTGTACCAATACCAACAATTTTGCAGGCAACATCGTTTTCCATCAAGATTGAACCACCATTGACTGACTCATAGTTAATAAACCAATCCCTTTTAGGAGACATGAAAAGTACATGTAGTATCAAGGACCCACTTGTTGTTAAAACAATACTTAGAAATAGTAACTGCAAGGACAAATTCTGAACCTTCAGAATTTTCTTCGACAACACCAGCCACAGAAGAGGAACTTGGCTTATCACCTTCCTCCTTATTTTTCAGCTTCGGACACTCGGATTTGTAATGACCATACTTTTTGCAATCGTAACTTTCTTCTTCCAGTTGGACTGCGATCGGCCTCCTTCATTTGAGTCTCTCTCACTAAATCGATCTCTAGAATTAGAGAAATTTTCTGAACAACCCTTAACAAATAAACCTTCTGCCTAATTATCACTACCTTTCCCATTTAATCTTGTTTTTAATTCCATAGAATTCAAAGAAGACTTAACGTCTGCTAACGAGATGGTATCTCTATCACTTAACATTGAATTAATAAAATTATCAAAGAACTTAAGTAGTGAACACAACAAATTTAGGGCTTGATCTTCATCCTCAATTTCAATATCAATATTTTTCAAGTCTATACGAATTTTATTAAATTCATTAAGATGATTACCAAGAGGTGTACCTTCTTTCATCTTGAAGTTATATAACCGTTGTTTCAGAAACAAACAATTAGTGAGAAACTTCTTCATGTACAAATTTTCCAGCTTCTTCCAAAGTCCAGTAGCGCTTAAAGGTATTTATAGTGAATTCACTCAGCTCCTTAACGGTCCCAAGGGTACAGGTTTGGGTTGGGATGTCAATACAAACACGGTCGTATGCGACGAACATCAATGGGAACACTTCAGAGTGGTAAGACATTTTGATATCATCTTAATATTTTATTTACAACTTACTTATTTCCAACTTACTAAACATTTTTTTGATTTACCATTTTGTTACAGGATAAGAGGACTGAGAAATTTTATAAATACAAAGTTGGCGAGCCTGCACATTATTCTGAGTTGTGCTTCATTTTTAGAGGCACCACTGCAACAGGAAAGTATGGGCATGCTACTACCCAAGACCCCACCGGATTTGACGATGATGCAGAGGCCATTGACCTTAATATCCCTGCAGCAGTTGTAGATTTGACTGAGCCCCAGTGTCAGTCCATGAAGGCCCCGTGGTCAAGAGGCAAGAGGTCTGGTTCTCCGAGTCGATCATCACAATCAAGCAAGCGTACAAACTCCGGGGCAACCATTTTTGAGCAACTATCTACATGTCCAAAACATTGTTGGAAGAAAGCTTTGGTCGGAAATAATTTTTTGGCCTTGTTTATGTCCTCTATCATAATCTTAATAAACAGTTTCTCCACTTCGGGCCTCCACATTTTACCATTAAGCTGCTCATACTCGGCCATCTAATATATACATACATAACGGAAATAAGAAGCCTAAATATATGCAGGTCAGGCCCGTCAGGGCTGCCATATATTTTTTTTTTTTTAAAAAAAGTTTTAAATAAAATATTAATGAAAACATTTACCTTACAGTGTGTTGATGGTTTCTTTTTTGGAAGCTGCTTTGTCGGTGTGGGTGACAGATGTTTCCCCATCCTCTTCAGTGTCCATCCATCCACATTGAACAACAACGCCCTACATCATATGTCATGGTTGCAGGTGATTTTTATACCATTTGTCACGATTTTAATATTCTTTATTATATATGTGATATACCTTAAAACAAAACAAAAATGACAGTTTTTTTTAACAACATCCTCGCAATCCTATTTATGACTCAATTCCACTAATTATACCCCCAAGAATACAACATGTACACAATCCAAAGTAACACAAACAATATAGAAATACAAATAAAAATATAAGCAAGACTCAAAATGTAGCAGAAAAAACAGGCACAAATAAGCTTAGAGAGTATGTACAACTTGACAAATACAATCAATTGCCATAACATTCGAATTGGGTAGAATTTGATGAGTTAGAAAAGACCCTTGTCTAACAAGGACAGCCATGAAAAACCTAATAGATTAACAATATTAAGTTACTTAAAGGGGATAATTACAATTTTTCTCAAAAACTATGGGGTGGCCCGCGAGCCACTCCTTGCAACCATGGGGCTGGCTTGCGAGCCACCCCTAAGTGGGTTTAGGGGTGGCTCGCGTGGATTGGGGGGGTGGCTTATGGCCACCGCTGCAACCCATGGGGGTGGCCACCCCCAAAGCCACCCAAAAAAAAAAAAAAAAACAATTTTGGGGTGGCTGAAAGGAGAAGCAAAAGAAAAAAAAATTTCATGGAGGAGCAAAGGACTCACCGAAAGAAGAAGACGGCAGGTGAGGTGTGCTTGAAGTTGAACCACTGCTCTCTTTCATCAACCTGAAGAAGAAGACATAGGTGCTCGTGTTCTCTTAAGGAAGCACAATGTTCTACAAAAAATGAATACATGGGCATTTTCATCCGAAGCCCACTTTACCACTCACCCCCTCTAACGCTGCACAATGCTGTACCATCAATTCAGACTCAGCCTTTTATTATTTCAAGGATATAGGTTTTGTTAAGGGCTTAACAAACACAATCTTGATAAGTCAAGTCACCTCATAGAGCGAACCTTTGCGCTCATAATTTTACTCGATGGCATGCTTCAAATAGATTTTTTAGTAGCATTTCATTTTTAGTATTTTTCCCTTACTCAATCTTCCCCTTATGGTGGAAAGACCTGTCATTGTAATATGTACGGACTTTGTAATGCTGTTTGTACTCTTTTCTCCTTTATGTATAAAAGATAAATGCTATTTAGTACTCTCAAACGATTGCTATACTATTATGATGATGTAGCAGTGAAACTTAAATGTTGATTTTTTTCTTTGTACAAGTCATTGTTAATTCAAAGGCTAATTTTTATTGTTATATCATCATAGTTATATGAGAGTCTATTAAATAACATTTCTCTATTAAAGAAAAACAAAAAACATAGAAACAAGTGGGATCGTGTAATTTAAAAGAAAAGAAAGAAAAGAAAAGTGGGATCGTGTACAAACGTACCAACGATTGCAACCCAAAAGAAGGAAAGAGCAGCGCAAACACTCCCATGGTTTAAATTTGTCGCAACCTACTAAGCGGGAAAACTCACTCAAAATTGAAAAGACAACAGAGAAAAAATCGAAAATCATGAGAGCCACAGCCGGTGGGCGGCGCCGCCCAAAGGAGTCGTTCAACCCACCGCCACCGCCGACCCCGCTGGAGCACCTCCGCCAGTTCGGACGAGACTCTGACGCCAGCTTCGCCAGCAGCCGTCCCTCCTCCGTCGGCATGGGCCGCGCCCCCTCCGCCGCAGCCTCCTTCGAGCTCTACAAGGACCGCTCTCTCCAGCAATCGGCCATCTCCACCATCAACTCCTACCTCTCCTCCCACTCCTTCCCTCCCCTCAAAACCCCCTTACCCTCCGCCAAGGAGATCATCCAAACCCTCAATTTCCTCCTCTCCCGCCTCGATTTCCCTTCCTCCAAGCTCGACGAAGATCTGCCATATCTCCTCAAATCTCTCAACTACCCCTTCAAATTCAATAAGTCGATTCTCAAGTCCCCCGGCACTCCCCACCAGTGGCCCTCTTTTCTGGCCTTGATCCACTGGCTCGTCCAGATTGCGCTATTCAAAGATCATCTCTCGTCGCCCTCGTCGCCGTCGGAATTTTCCGACGGCGACAACGATGAGATGAAGGCCTACGTCCTGGAGAGTTACTTGCACTACATACATGGCGACGACGACTCGGTGGACGCCTTGGACGGCGTTTTCGTGGAGAGGCTGGAGAGGAAGAAGGAGGACTTGAGGGAGAGTGTGGGGGTGTTGGGCTCCAATGTGGGGGAGCTGGAGGCGAAGGCGGAGGCGCTGCGGTCGGGGCCGTCGCAGAAGGAATTGCTGGAGAAGGAGAAGGGGCTGCTGGAGGAAGACGTGAACAAGTTCCACACCATAATTGCGGAATTCTCGGAGAGGATAGCGGCGACGGAGAAGGTGCTGGAGGAGAAGGAGAGGGAGTTGGAGGCGAAGGTGGAGGAGAGGAAGAGGATTTGCGAGGAGAATGAGGAGCTGAGGAAGAGGGTGGATACGCAGACGATGAATTCGAGGGACGTGGAGAGGATGAGGAGAGAGTTGCAGGCCCTGGAGAGGGATACTGGGGAAGCCGAACTGGCCAGGAACACTTGGGACGAGAAGTGCTGGGATCTCGACTCCACACTTGACCACAAGTTTAAGGAGCTCGAGGCGCTTGCTATGCAATGCAACCAGGCTATGAGGAGGTTCGCTTATTCTCTATCTATTTGGTCGTTAAGATGTTTGTGACAAATTTTGCTCAACCTTGATTAACCACCCACAGCTTTAGTAGGTGTTTAAACCTTTTCTTTACATTGAGAGGAGTGAGATTCTTCTGTTTCACATTTTCTAGTTTTTATTTTCTTCTTTCGGATTGATAATTTACACACACGTCCCTCATAATCTCACCCTCTACCTCATTCCATTGAAAAGGAGGTCCAGCTCATTGGCCGAATCATGGACCATTTCTTGAACCGTGCGTGTCATTCTTATACAGGGTCACACCAATCTTCCATGTACTCTGATGATTATTTATGATACTTGTCTGTAAGAACCCGAGAAAGTTTGATAGTGCAGTGATAGTTTCTTTATCTTTATCTTCTTCTTTTATTTCTATTTTTATTTTATTTTTTATTTTTTTATTGCTACCTTATGCAAACTCCCACCCGCTATGGTGTTGTGTTTACAAACTCTGATACAACTGCTCTATTTGTGGTGGTTTTAGGTTAAAGATTGATAACGATTTTCAGTATGTATTGAATGCCAAAGGGTCAACACCTACTGAGATAATGGGGATTGATTACAAATCAAAACTTCAGCCTGCACTTAATTCCTATGCCGATGACATACAGAAGACTTCTATGGCAAAATTAGAAGAATTGATTTCCCTTCAGCAACAGTCAAAGGAAAATGCTGCTAAGATTGAGGGGAAAAGAAATCGTGTAGCGGAACTTCAGTCCTGCATTGATGAAGTAAGTGCATCAGGACTAGGTCTTTGTGCTATGATATTGAAAAGTGGATACTATACTTTGTCTACTTATTATATTCTATAGGTATTCATTTACATACTTTCATAGGGTGTTAGTGATAGACAACTGATATTTGCACACTGAAAATAATTGCACTAACTCCACTAAGGGTGGGAGAATACCACAAAATGACTGAAAAAATACTCTACCTATTTTATCTCAATCTTCTACTCCTTATAGCAAATGAAACCAAACTCCTACCCCAAAACCATCTCCTAATCCAAATCCTACTACAACTAAACTGTTGCTCATAAGAGTTTATTTAATCTTATAAGAACTCTTCTAAACAACCAACTGGATTACTACAACTGAACTGTTGCTCATCAGAGCTTATTGACTCCTACAAGGACTCTTCTAGTCCTTCTGTTTCTAACATTCGCCCCCTGGAAGTCGAACCTTGTACCTAAGGTTGAGCCTTTGTTTGTGCTGCCTATTCATCACCTTCATTAGGGAAGAAAATTTATGTTGTTCTGGTTATGAGCCTTCGCCAACTCCTCTTCCTCCACTATAGTTTCTAGGCATTTCAAATGCTTCGTGGCGGCCATTCCTAGGGTGTTTTCTCTTCCTCTTCAGCCTTTGGTTTGGGGATTGGAGAGAGGAGCTTGACCTGCCTGTGGCTCTTCCTCTGACCATATCAGGTTTTTTGGAGGATGAAAGAATGAAGACACTGTTAAGTGGAAATTCAAATTATTAAAATTTACGAGACTTGCCAGTTAGTAGGCATTACATGAAGCAGTGGCTGATTGAGATGCAGTTGACTGTTCTCAAAAGAGTTTCTTTGGGTTGTCATGAGTCAGGTTGCATTTATTATGAAGGGAATTATGTGCTTGTGTGTTGGGTTTTATGGTTTTCTAGTTGTGTTTGACATTTCCCTAAATGTGTTCCTGTTTGTGTATTTGACAAGCACTTGCTCAGGAAAGCGTGTAAGACTGTATTAAACCCCTCCCTACTCCCTTCCCTTCCCGCAAAGAAAAAAAAAAGTACTTGTAAAGATACAAGAAGGCATAATCTAAAAACATACAAGAAAAAAGAAAAACAGAAAATTACTAGAAATTATAAAAGACAACTGCAATCACAAGGTCAAATGTAATTTGTTGAATAAAGTGGATGCAACTCTTATTAGTTTTTACGAGGCTGTTAAGCATCCAAAATCAAGTGTTGCAGGGAACCAGATTAATGAACAATTTAAGGCCTTTGGAAGGGGTATATAATCTTTGCAATAAAATGAAAATATCTCCTATGGCGTGGATTGTATCTGTGGTACCAATCAATTATGATGGACAAAGATTATAGTTTTGGACGATGTTGATTGGCAACAAAGTATGTGTGTAGCTGATGCCAGTGTGAATTAAGTATTTTCTCAACTCAAAGATTATGGTTTTGGACGATCTTGATGGGCAACAAAGTATTTGTGTAGCTGATGCCAGTGTGTTAGAATTAAGGCTTTGCTCAGTTGATCTGAATCCATTTCATGACAAGGTCTGGAGAAGTTAAATACATAGCTCCATAGGAATGCTTTACATAAGGCTCCAATGCCCATCCGCTCTGGACTTTTAAGGATACTTATTGGTTTTCAATTTCACTAAACGGTAAACCAATTGATGGATCAGAGGAAGCTGCTGTTCTGTGTTGGTTTCTCGTAATTTTGGAAAGGAAAGTACTTTAACAATTTAGCCTGTTAATATTCTATTGCTTTGACTATCTTCAAATTTTTTTACCTACAAAATATCTTGGAAATATTTACTTCTTACTAAACGATTCAGATTGAAGCCATAAAAACTGAGTCTGAAAGCAGTATCCTGTTTGATCGACCATACCTGGAAATATTTTCAGACATGATATGACTTTTCTGGGTGGTATGAATCAATCGTTATGGTTTTGAAAATAGTCCAATTTGCAAAAGCCATTAGATGGTAGAGACATTGATAACTCCTGTGAATAATATGTTGAGAAAAAAGGGAAACTGGTTAGAAGTATTAACTTATTTTCAGAAATAGGAATTACACCAGGAAACAAATGAAAATTACCATTCAAGGTGAATGGAAAGAATATTGGGAATGAAGCTTTTCACAAAAAGGTTGTCTTTTGGGCAGTTTAAAGACCTCTCCTTTTTGAAGTGGTGTCTACCTCTTGGAAGAAACCTTCGTGGGACCCCCTTATTTCACTACAAAACCTCTGCTCTGCCTCTCTCTCTTTGTTACCCCATCCTTCCCAAACCCTTCCTGTCATTTTGTTTTTGTTTTCTTTTTTCTTCTCCTTGAACTTCATACCAGGAACTGGAAAGAGATTACTTTGTGAAGGCCTATAGTTTGATGTTCATATTTTGCTGCATGAATAATTTTACTTGCAGTTGGAAGCTCAGCTGAACTCGCTGAAGAAGGAAATACAGGACTACATTCACAGATGTTCAGCCGAAGCTAAGAAGATGACAGAGGAAGTTCAAGAAGAGGCTCATAACTTGGATATTGTGGAAAGAGAAGCAGCAGAGGTTCTGAAGGTATTGCCTTCTATCTTGCTTAGTAAACTAAATTGCTGAGGATGATTTTGAAAATCTGAGGCAATAACAATTTTTCTGGGTAGACACTTCCTTTTTTGAGGTAGATATGTTCCTGTGAAGTGGGTGGCTTTCCCCTTTGATCTGATTACTCTACTCATCTATATAACCATTTTTCTATGTCCTAATTAATTTTTCATGTTTCTGTGAAGACCTCTGAGTTGAGGTTGCAGGAAGCAATCAGACAAAGTGAAGAAGAAATTCAGATGCGTGCTTGCGAACTGTTTACGTTGGTTGATGCAGTCTCAAAATACAAAGAATATGTGGAGTCAAGAATTTCAGAAATGAAGAGTGAGCTCGCAGAAACCGCAGTTGCTGTATCAGATGCTTACAAGGGTTCCTTGCCGGCACAATTTCAAATGTTCTAAATGCAAATCCATGAACTTAAGAAAACAAGAAGTTTGTAGACAAGTTTGTCCTTTGCACACGCTCAAGCCAATGCTTGTTGTTTGCTGCCTGTATTCATGTCTGGTATAAGCATCTCTGTAAACTCAAATCTTTCTTGTTGGCGAATCTGTACTGATTTCAAACTGATGTATATAGTCATTTTGTCCTTGATTAGGTTTCCCTTTATTTCTCTCACACTATGTGCTTTTTATTGGTAATTGAATCTCATTTAGTGTTGGGGATGGCATTCCTATGAGGCATTTGGGTCATTCAGATTCATATTTATTATTTAGAGAGCTCATTTGGAGATCTGTGACCCTTCGTCTATGAGAATGCATCATGAAGAAGTGTCAAAAAGCTAATGGAAAACATATTATATAATATATATATATATATATTATATATATATATATATATATATATTTTTCATTGTTTTCATGGCTGTAGATCATAAATGAACAGTCTCGGATCACCTAATGGAGAAATTCCTTTTCCTCCATGAGGTGTAGCCAGTTGAACCAAAAGACAAAAAATGTAGTTCTTCAACATGTTTTCCAGGTTGGCACTTCGAGTATTTTGCGTGGGATATGTTGCCCTAAAAAAGAGAAAGAAAAATAAGGTTTTATTTGTTTCAACGTAAAATGTTTTTTGACACAAAATCTCTCAAGAAAATGTTAGAAAATATTTTCTAGCGTTTGGCGTGTATGGAAAATTACAAATATTTTTTTATATTTCATTCATAACCTATTAAATTAATTTTTTTTCACAACATAAATATATTAATATAACAATATATATTGTTTTAAATTAACTTAAAAATTTGAGTTCTGGCGAATTCCTGGCGAGGTTCCATCAGAGTCACAATAGTGTCCCAATAGGGTCACGGCGACGTCCGAGCGGCGTCTCAGTGGTGTCCCATTAGAGTTCCGGTAGGTCCCAACAATGTACCGTCGGGATCCCGGAGGGGTCACAACAGGGTTCTGTTGGGGTTCCAGTGGTGTTCAGTGAGGTTTCGACGAGCATGACGTGGTCTCGATGGTGTCCAATGAGGTCTCGACGGTCTCCTGGTGGGTTTAGACAGGGTCATGACAGGATTCTGACGATAGTCTAGCAGGGTCTGCCAGTGTTTTGATAGTGATATGGTGATTTGAGAATAAGAAGCTTAAATTCAAAAAATAGTTTACAGTTTTAAAAATAGAAATCATTTTACGGAAATTAAAGAAGTTTTTTCAGTCAAACTGAAAATGTTTTCATTGAATATTATTTTTCGTCGCACTAAATACTAAAAAATATGAAAATATTTTTCAAAAATAATTTTAAGCCGAAAATAAACCAAGCATAAAACTCAAACCTATTACTATATTTCGTGCCCCTACCTACAGAGTTTCCAATCACTCCCAAAAAATTAAATCTTCCCACGAAGCACAAAGGATCCCCTGTTGACTTCTGCGTGTGAGAGAACTTGAGAATTATCGAGACCAATTGCACGAGAAACTTGTTCATGCGTTTGATTCCAACGGGCTTACTCAATAATCTTTCTAATAGGGCCGTAAAAAAATAAGTTTGATAGACAATTGTTAGATTATTGAGCGACACATATATGACTTGTGAGACTAACTCATATAAAATTTGACCTGACTTGCTCGTTCGACTCGACAGTGACGGAGTTAGGAATGTGTCCAAGGAGGAGCGGAAGTAAAATAATATAATATAATGACAATTTTTTTTTTGTTCTTTTTATATACTATTTTTTTATTATAATATATAAAAGTATAGTAATTACACTTCAAAATATAAATTATAACATAATATATGTATAAAAAAAAATATGTAAGTATCAAACTTCATAAATATATGCCAAATTGATATATTAGTTTATATGTAGGCATTAATACAAAAAATAAAAAATAAAGAAAATACAAAATAAAAGTGTCTAAAATTACATCCTACGCGATCTTAGAGATACAAAATCATCAAGTATCAAATCTGAACTAAAGCTATCAGAAATTTCCTTCTCAATGTAGATAACTAAATTATTTGCAATAAACTCATTCTCCATTTTGTTACGAAGTTTTGTTTTAACAACTTTCATAGCTGAAAATGCTCGCTGAGTAGTCGCCGTAGACACTGGAGTCAAATCAAGACGAATCAATCTATTAATAAGATAGTATGTATTTGATTTTTCTATCTTTATCAATCATCGACATTGTTCGGCAATGGAAGACCAATTTTTTAATTTTTGATGATTAAGCATATCAAGTTTAAAATGAATCAATTGTTCAGAAAATCTCAAACAAATTTTCTCCTGCTCAAAAAAATTAAGAGAATAGTACTTCTCTGCAAATTACAATACACTTCTTACAATTATATTGAAAGCCTTACATTAGGACTACATTAATGGTTAATGAATGAAGCTAGCATGGCAATACCCATAGTTCAACACTCAAAACACAATTTTCAACCAAGCAATTCATCAAACACTTGGTAGGCTCAAAATACAAATGGACTTTTTTTTTTTTTTCCTTAATGAACAATGCAATTCTACTTGTTTAATTGAGCTTTTGTTTATTCAACATCACACGGTTCACACAAAAAAAAAAAAATCGAACAAGCTGTGATGTGAATTAGTGATATTACTCTTTTTGAACAGGTGGGTATTTAAACATGTTAAGAGTCTAGACAAAATGGTATCAGAAGCTATAAACAAAAAGAAAGGAAAACCCACCTTCAAAATGGGATATGAAGCTGTAGACAAATAAAACAGAGATGCAGATCCAAAACCCATAAACCAAAATCAAAACCCAGAACTTGAGATTTGTACATATCCAAAACCATAAACCAAAATCAAAACTCAAAACGAACCTAGAGACTTGAAAGCTTGGAAGATGATAGGAAGAACAAGGAAAGCTCGTTTGCTCGAGATTTCTACAGTTATAATGGAAGGAAGAACACGGAACAAGCAAGTTTTGATTTAAAACATACATAGTTTTTTTATTATTATATTTTTTAAAAATAACTTTCAAAAGATTCTGGTTGTGTGGGGGGGGTTGTCTTAAAAAATTATTTATTACTTTTTTTGGGACGTTGTATCTTAATTTTTTTTTTTGGGGGGGGGGGGGGGGGGGGTGTCTTAAAAATTATTTTTATTACTTTTTTTGGGACGTTGTATCTTAGTTTTTTTTTAAAAAAAATACATTAAAGGAGTCGTGCGCTCCTACGTAGCCCCCCATATATCCGCTTCTGCGACTCGATTAAGACTTGTATACACACATATGTATATATGTGATATATACTAACTTAATATTAACTAACATATTAAGTGGCATCTAGCATGACACTTAATGGAGCACATTTCCCCGTCAAAGGAGTTCGTATTGAGTTGTTTTGAAGGCAACATTGCCTAGCCAAATGAATTACAATAGAGTCATGCTATTTTGTAAACTGCAATACAATTATATTATATATAATTGGTATGTTGTAATAGTGAAAATAAACCATTGATTTTTTTTTTTTTTTTTAACAAGTGTTGATCCAAGAGTTAATTTTTATTGATACACCATTAAATTATATGATAGTCGTGTAATACTCACTACAGTAAGGTACTTATCAATCCAACAATGTGAAAGTAGTTCCACGCTATCAAAAAACATAAGGGCTGTTTGATTGTTGTTTTGGAAATAGGTTTACCTATTTATTCCCTACGAAGATGAGCTAAATGTGGTATGAACAATTTACCAACTTTAAGATTATGCTTGGTACGCAGAATGACTAATTATTGAAATAGTTTTTATTAAGAATGAAAGAAGTGAAATAAATCAACTTTGAATTAGCAATTTTTATGGATTTGAGAAGAATACATATTCCCTCAATTTAATGGATTTGAGAGAAGTGAAATAAATCAACTTTGAATTAGCCATTTTCATGGATTTGAGAGGAATATATATTCCCTCAATTTAAGAAATAATCATTCTCTCATGACTATTTCAACTATTAAGGTACATGTGTATTTTAACATTAAAGTTACTTTATTCAACGTCTTCCATTTTTAATAAAGACTATTCCAAAAAATAGCAATTTCGCATACCAAACGTACCCTAAATGCTTTCTCAATATAAGAATGTGCGCCCAAGAGGTCAAAGGAAACGTAAAATAGCAAAGCGCACACACATACTGACAACTAAATGGAAAAGACACCAAATTCAACCAGAATGTATAATTAGACGACTTTATAACTTTTTTCTTCATTTTTCTGTTTAGAAATTGAGCATTTATTAAATAATGGAAAAAATATAAAATCAATTCATGTAGATGGTTTACTTAATTTATAATTAGGTCTTTGTAGTATCAAAGTGAACTCAAAGGTCTGAGTTATGCCAAAAAAACAATTTATTCCCTACAGTCAAATTTCGTCTACTGACTTAATAAATTCCATTAGTATAACACATTAGAGCCAATAAAATTATAAAACGTGTCCTATTAAGTAGTGTCACACACTAACAAAATCTGTTAAATTAGTAAGCAAAATTTAACTGCGAGGAGTAAATAGTTTTTTTGGCATACCTCAAGGACCTCTGAGTTCAATTTGATACTACATAGAGCTAATTGTAAATCAAGTAAACCACATGATTGATTTTGCAATTTTCCCTTAAATAATAGATAAAATATAGTCCCAAGTAGTAACAGATTCTCGAGGAGAAAAAAAAAAAAACTAAAAGAATTCGAAAAAAAAAATTAAAATTGAACAAAAATTAACATTTTCTAGTTCTAAGAGTTCAAAAAGAAAGAACAAAATTCTCTATAAGGAAGAAGATATATTCCAGAAAATAAGAGGAAGTCACCTAAACACTCTACATGCTAATGTATATATAATCCAGCCTGGTGTCTGTTCCGATGATCATTGTCCCTGAAAGCATAGGTTGCAATGCAGGCACATAACAATGAGGAGACAAGTAATTTCATGTTGACAATTGCCATCTTCTTGCAGTCACCTTCAATGTTGTCGAGCAAATCTAGCTTGCATGATTCACAGTTGAAGCTCAAAACTTTTGGGGGCGTTGACCCATGCAAAACTTTTCACCACACCTTTGGTCTTCTTCCATTCAGTTGGTTTCATATATGTAGAATTAGAGTCACCAGATGGCTTGTAACCAGATTGCAAATCACAAACAATTGGAAGGCGTGTTAGATTTGAGAAAATGGTAATAGCACAAAAATGATTGGAAATATGAGTCAAGTCTAACACGCACATTTTGAGGTGTTCTACAAGAATTGCATTGACTCTTCTCCATAAATTTTTATTCTAGCAACTGAACAAAAGAGTTGGCAAATATGAAGCTGTCACAACTGCCAAATCGAGAAACAGAATTGTAAAATGCCCTTTTTCAAATCACAAGATGTATTCAAGATCAAATACATTCTATCAGAACAGAAACCAAGATCAAAAGGGGTCCTACCAGAGTTTATGCAAAGAAGTGATGAAATTTCATAGCTCAGATTCCATAGATTTTTTACAAGTAGCTCAGATTCCATAGATTTTTTACAAGTAGCTCAGATTTCATAGATCAAAGAGCAAAAGTCCAATTTTCCTTTAGAAATTAATTAACTACGGTGATCAGAGAGGCACTCACACGGTCAGACCCCGGTCAACGTTCCTGAAAGAACTTGTATTAGTGCCTGAAAATGGTGACACTATGCTATGCTGTGGCTCCTTGGCTCCTTTGCCAGAAATGAGTATTTAGAGTTTAATTTACACGGGAATGGAGGAATTAAGTGGAAAGGTCATGATCATTTTGGGAAAATTGTCTTTAAAACCTGGAAACAGCTCTCTGCATAAGCAGAAATTGAGCTAATCTGAGAGCCACTAAATCTGAGCTTCTCCAAAAAACCGATATTCAACTTATCAGGAGGAACAAAAGTGCTTCTATTGCTTGCAAAATGCATAACAAGAGAAGCACATCGGTGCAGTTTCGAAGTGCTTTTCATCCTTTATGCCACACTGCTAAACAAGCTCTTAGCTATTAAACCAATCAGTAGCAGCAAAGTAATGGAATGATTCATTATTGAAGCGCAGAGCACTCCAGCTCTCCGAGACCTCCCAAAAAAGTTTCAAGGAGCAAGAAGAAAGGGGTAAGAGAAATCATCAACTTGTCGAGCTCAGTGAACTACGACTCTAGTAGAAACCTGTCCCAAACCCGTCCTCGGATCCATGGTAAGGCTTCCATCTCGCTATGAATTTAAAATTATTTAGCTGGAATGTTAAGAGGTCTTAACAATGCAGGGAAAGGCTTAGCATCAGCAATTTTCTGAAAAGTTGGAAGACTGATGTAGTATGTCTTCAAGAAACTAAGATGGACACTATTGCAGTTGGAATTATTGGAAGCTTGTGGGGTGGTCCTTCCATGGGTTGGGCGACTCTACCAGGATCCAGAGCCTCTGGTGGTATCCTATTAATTGGGATAAACGTGTTGTGGAGTGCTTAGAAGAGGCGGTGGGCACCTTCTATTAATCCTGCAAATTCAAATCAGTTTTGGACCAATTTGTCTAGGCTTTCTCAGGGGTCTACGGCCCTAATGTTGATTCAGATAGACATTTTCTTTGGGAGGAGTTGTCAATACCATTGACCCCCACCACCCCCACCCCCCCGCCCCCCTATGTCCAGGATTGATAGATTCTTAGCTTCTCCTCTTTGGAAAGAGCATTTTCCAGACTTGATTCAGCACCGACTTCCTCATCCCTTGCCAAATCATATCCCATTATTGCTTGATTGCGGAGGTATGACCAGAGGTTCAGGCTCGTCAAACAGTGGTGGGATTCATATCAGTTCTTTGGCACTCTCTGTTATGTTCTAGCTAACAAATTAAAGCAGCTGAAGTTTGATTTGAATCGTTGGAATAAGGAGGTTTTTGGAAATGTAGAAGTGAGGAAGAAGGCCTTATGGAGGGGATCCAAGTTCTTGATGGCTTAGAAGATGAGAGAGAGTTGGTAGAAGAGGAGAGAGTGAGGGAAAAGGTGAAAACTGATTTGGAGAAAGTGGCCCTTATGCAAGAAATCAGCTGGAGGCAGAAATCAAAGGTGACTGGGCTAAAGAAGGGGATCACAACACCGGTTTTTTCCATCGTCTTGCTAATTCTCATAGAAGAAACAACTTTATCTCCAGTATTTGTATTGAAGGTAGTGTTACTTTCGAGCAAGAGGTGATCAAAGATACAATCACTCAGTACAACAAAGAACCTCTTTATTGAAAGAGCTCCTTGGCATCCCAAATTAGATGGTTTGGAGTTGCCCCTGTTTAAATTCTTCATAAGTGGTTTGGTTGGAGAGATCGTTTCAAGAGGAGGAGATTCTTCAAGCTTTGCTTAATATGGATGAAAACAAAGTGCCAGTCCTGACGACTGCACTATTGCTTTTTTTTTTTTTTTTTTCTATTCTTATTGGTGTATAGTGAAGGCTGATCTTATGAGTGTCTTTCATAACTTCCATGAGCATGAGAGGTTTGAGAAGAGTCTAAATGCTACCTTTATTGCTCTCATCCCTAAGAAGATTGGACAGCCAAAGGTAAGGGACTTCAGACCTATTAGCCTAGTGGGGAGTGTTTATAAGATCTTGGCAAAAGTTCTTGCTAGTAGATTGAAGCAAGTGTTAGGAGCGCTTATTTCAAACAACCAGAATGCATTTATTGGGGGATGCAAATTCTAGACTCAGTACTTATAGCCAATGAGTGCTTAGACAACATGATGATATCGGGAAATCCTGGTGTTTTGTGCAAACTAGACCTGGAAAAGGCTTATGGCCACGTCAATTGGGATCTCCTCTCTTATTGTTTGAGGCATAGTGGCTGATTTAGTACTAAATGAAGTGGATTGCTGCTTGTATTTCCACTGCCTACTTTTCCATCCCGATCAACGATAGCCCGTATGGTTTCTTTAGAAGTTTTTGGGCCTTCGCCAAGGGAACCCTATCTCGCCCCTTCTCTTTGTGTTAGTCATAGACGCTCTCACTAGGATCCTCTCTAGAGCAATGGTCAAGGTTTTTATTTTTATTTTTTTTTGTGATAAGTAATGGAAATATTATAAAAAGTGTAAGGTGCCCATAATTACACAAGCAATATGTACAGGAAACATCGGACAAAAATCCAAACAAAACAAAAAGAAGAACCCACAAAACCCAAAAAGCCCTCAAAACCGAAGAGCCCTCAAACCAACAAACCCAATACCCACATGAAACCCGAAACCCACAACATAACAAAAGCCCTCTGACCCGAAACCCACCCGAAGCACTCAATGCTACAAGACATGAGACTTGCCTTTCCTACGGTCAAGGGTTTTTTTTTTTTTTAATCAGGATTATGAGTAGACAACCTCAACACTACCCCTTTGGAAATATCTCGTCTTCTGTTCGCAGATGCCCTTATTATATGTGACGTAGATAGTGATCAACTTCATAATTTGGGTTACATTTTCTTGTATTTTGAGGGCATTTCGGCATTGAAGGTCAACCTCCAAAAATCTAAGTTAGTCGCCGTCGGGGAGGTTCCTCATATTGAGGAGCTAACCAGTATTCTCAATTGTAGTACCTCTTCTCTTCCTTTCAAATACTTGGATCTCTCCCTTTCAAATCAAAAGCCATTTGGGAAAATTATGCTAGTTGGAAGAAGATCTACTTGTCGGGGTGGGGTTCTTACTCTCATCAAAAGTACGCTATCCAGTCTTCCTACATACTTCTTATCCCTCTTCCCTTTACTAGTAGGAATAGCTAGGAGATTGGAGCGCCTTCAGAGAGATTTTCTTTGGGATGGTCTAGTTGAGGAACCCAAAATGCAATTGGTACATTGGAAGACCATTTGCTCCCCAGTTCCTGAAGAGGGGTGGGGTATAAAAAATCTCATGTTGTTCAACAAAGTTCTCTTCGGTAATGGCTTTGGAGATTCGGGCATTGAGAAAATTCTTTATGGAGACACATGATTGATATGAAGTACAGGATCCACAGAGAGAATTGTTGTTCAGAGGAAGCTCGAGGACCTCACAGGGTGAGTCTTTGGAGGAATATTAGAAACGGTTGAGGATCTTTTCCACCTTTGTATCCTACAAGGTTGGGACGGTTCCCACATTTACTTCTGGCATGACGTGTAGTGCGGAGAAGGGGTTCTTAAGTATTCATTTTCAGAATTCTATTCCATAGGCCATAACAAAGAGGCCTTAGTGTCAAACTACTTAGACCTCCCCAGTTCTCTTTTGGATTGGATTATTGTAAATGTTCCTAATTTTGACTCAAGAAAATTTGGTAGATTTGATTTGTTTTATAGATTGTAGTAGTCTTTAGGGTATTCAGCTCTCTTGTATACTATTCGTGTGCGAGGGCTTTGCCTTTTCTTTCAATAATATTATTATTATTATTCATCAAAAAAAAAAAAAATTGAAATCCAACATCTTTTATCCTCATCTCCTTGCCTTAATATGAGAGAATACAACAACTCAAAGAAAGAAGAGACTAAATCCATCTTCCAATCATGTACAGGTCTAGTAAAACAGGGAAATGCTACAGCATTTACCAATATCATTCTCTCATCCTTCTATTTTTTAAAATTACCATTGGATCTGTGGTCTCTATGTGTGTTCACATATGGGGACCACAGATCCAATGGTAATTTTGAAAAATAGAAGGATGAGAGAAGGACAAGAGAAAAAAATATAGCATTTCTCAGTAAAAAATATATTCCATTAAGATTTCCATTTCGGAACGGCATATGAAACATGATGGGCCTAACTAATATATTCACCATTTTGGCTTTTATTATATAAGCACAGTTTTAAGCATGGTTCTTTTATCATTAACAATATAAGATGAACACCATTTTACACATGTCGTGACAACATAGGGATCTCAATTGAATTTATAATCAAATCCATGAACAACAATACAAGATCAAAACTACAGAGAGTAAGAAAAAACCTCGATTGGTATATAATACGCCAGTGTTAGGAAACAGCAACATGAGAAGACACCAAATTTCTCCGCACAGGGCGGGACGACTTGTTCTTCTTTGCATAAGAGGAATTCCAGTCCCCACCATCCTGAGCATAATAATCCATGGGATAATCCCCGTTTCCACACCCACAGCATGACTCCTTGTCGCAGCACCCCGTACCCACCGCCATACTCTTCTCCCACCAACCGGGTACAAAGCCGAGCGCAATCTCGGCTTCGAATGGAGTCAAGAGTGGCTTCTGAAACGCCTCACCCCAATCGATTGACAACCTAGGACACGCTATCTGAATCCAAGCATCCACAGAGTCTCCGAACAATGCCATCCTCTGGGGACTAATTTCCGACATCAGAACAACCGTGTAATCGAAGCCATTCTCTTCCATTCTCCGCTCCAATCTCTCGAGAATCCGAGGATTCCCTTGCCTCCCCAACGTCCCCAACACAATGCCCCAACTTTTGGCCTCCCTCCTGGCCCTCAAAATCGCACTCTTCCTCGCCTCCTTCATGCCCTCATGATCATACTCCTCTGAGAATAACTTTCCCATGTAGGGGTCGTAGCGAAACGCCGTAACGCCCGGGTTCGCTATCATCATCGCTTCCAGATGGAACCTCCCGTCCGCCACGAACACTATCACGCTCTCCTCCTCACCATCCGTGCGAATCCTCGGGGCGGTGCAACCGAGGACCTCGCCTGCCGATAACGGCTTCGATTGCGGGATCGAGACCCGGAAACCGTGGTTTTCCAGCTCGGGCTTGATGGATCGAATGGCCGAACCGAATTGGATGGTGCCGGCGAGGACGAGGGCTTTGGTGGTGGGGAGATTGAGGGTTAGGGTTTGGAGGAGGCGGTGGGTGTCGATCACGATGTCGACGAAGACGTATAGACAAGGGATGGAGGTGCAGTCAATGGGGATCAAGCAGCTGTGGCCGTAGTGGATGAGTAGGTCGGCGCCGAGAGCGGAGGCCGAGAGGTCGTCGACGCAGCAGGCGCCGTAGGTGACGTCGCCGAGGATGAAGCAGTGGGAGACGGAGGCGAAAGAGGTGAGGATGTCGGAGAGGACGAGGGAGTACATGAGGAGGCCCTCCGGGAGCTGGAGGGCGACGCGCTTGGCATTGGTGGAGAGCGTGCGCCACACGCACTTGTGGACCTCGAAGTTGTAGTTGGAGGGGAGGAGGGCGATGGCGGCGTTGAGGGCTGGGTCGTTGAGGATGGAATCGGGGATTTGGCTCTTCACGAAGCGCTTTGGCGTGGCTTTTGCCCTTCCCAACGTCGGTTTCTCACTCAGTGTTGTTTGGTTTTTGGGTTCTTCTTCCTTGCCCTGTTGCTGCCGCTGCCGCTGCTGCTGCTCCTCCTGCTCCATGACCAATACGAGACGAAGACACACGACTATGGTACGGTTTTTTACTTCTGAGTGTGTAAATATAGTTTTCTCTTTTATAGCGAAAGCTACGTATTTCTTTTTTTCTTTTTTTAAGATATTTTTTTTCAAAGTAGAAAATTAAATAAATTTTTGTTTTCCTATTTAAATATAGTTCACAACAGCTTTTCTTATTATTTTTTTATACTATTTAAATATTATTTAAACTAGCTCATAATTCGCGCTATGCGCGAAATTTTTTATTATAATTTAATTTCAAAACTTAATATAAGAACCTTAATTTTAATTTAATCATATAAATTATAACATGTTAAAATATCTTCAAATGTGTAGTTTAAAATAAAAAGAAGTGTTAAGAAAAAAAATAATAAGAAATTAACAAGATTTCTAATATTGAATTAAAACATAAGGCCTTTTATTATAGTAGGAGCTCTCTAATTTATATGGATTAAACTAAAATTAAGGGTCTTATGTTTTAATTCATTTAAGAGAGCTTCTATTATCAGGATGTGCTTTAAACCTTACTTTTACAGCCTACAATGAGAGGTTGACACATCATTTAAACATACCAATATAGTAGCTGTAGATTCGGTAGGTCTCTTTAAATGGTGTTTTTATCGATAAGTTTTCTTTTGTTTATAAGATGTATTTGGTGTTTTTAATTGACGTGTTAGTTTAAAATGAAATAAGCATAAAGAAAAAAAAATAGCAAAAAGAAGACCTAGATCTTAATTATCAAAGCATTAATAGAAAATCAACATGAATCTGTAATATTATTGGGGTGATACCTTGTAATGCCCCATAAATTTAGTCAACTTGTAGTTTAATTTATGGTTCGTCTCTTAACCTTAATTATCCGATTAAGATTCAGGGATATCTTTATTCTCCTTGTGAAGGGAGAATATGTAAAACATTGGCTTAAAGATCACCTTACACACAAGATTAACCATTGAAAAGAGTTTAACCCTGAGTATAATGTCCATAGGGCGTTTAAAACAATTAATTGGTACTGTCTGAATTTCCTATTTAACTTTTATTAGAGTATACAGCGGAATAGATGTTTTGAGTGGATAATCAATAATTCTAACATCATAAACATGGGCATAGAGCTTTACATCTAAAAGATCAAACTTGAATATAATAACTGTTGTCCTAATACCGAAATCTTGGTGAGAGTCCCAACTGATCAAATCTCTAAGGATTTGCAAAATACCAAAGTATTTTACGGGAAGGAAGTAACTGAGTAAGTCGGCTGATAAGTAAGTTATTTTGAAATATGTAAGGTAGAAAATTAATAAAAATGTAGTTATGAATTATATATGATATTTTTATAAATGACGGGTCGAATTCCCGTTATTATGTCATTTAGCAAAAATGATGTTTAATTTTAAAGAGAGAACATAATCTCAACGATTAAATATCTATGTCTCATATGTAAGAAATATGCTCAATGAATATTATATAAATAGTCATATTTTAACAATGTGATCTACTCGAGACATTACCCCTCTCAGTAGGGTTAGAGTGTCCAAAAGGACTTCTGGTACAATTTCGGTGCCCTGAATATTGCACAAATATATTGTCTTATACTAGCAGTCCGACTGAGTCCAACCTCGAGTGGCCCACACCGATTAGAAAAGCCGTAACTAGTGAACTACTCAACGAATGATGCGCTATCACAAAACTTAACCATTAGATCAAAGGCTCTCTTCATAAAATAAAACTTTTTTACTATAGAATCAATCCGTAATAATGGTAAGCTCATAGCCATTATTCCGTTTAAGACGATGCAACCATGTCATACGATGCAAGTATTGTTCATTTATTTAAAAATAAAAAAATATATAAGCAAATAATATCTTGTCATAAAAATGATAAACTTGATCATCTAGAGTAACGTGCTCAGTCATCTGACATCTCGCACTTTAAAAATTTTAATTTCATTACTCAGTTAAAATATTTACTTCAATTGCTCATCTCGTGTTTCAGACATCTTGCAACCCTTGATAACTGTAAAATAACCCGACAACATGCTAAGAACATAATCTCTTACTAATAATGGAGTATGTGTGTTCTTTGTCTTAAAAACCCTAATTTGACATTTCTGGTCACCATCGAACGTTTGACACGATTATCAAACGTTTAATCAAGAACAGTGAAACGTTCGATGCAGGCCTAGAATGCATGAAAGTCTAAAAATTCATACAAAACCTAACCACAACTATTTTAAGACTTAGAACATCATCTAACAACATTAAACAACATCAAAGAACATTGAAAACATACATTTAAAGAGGTAAAACACAAGGTCATCGTTTTATCAAAATCTTTTGAAAAATCAACATAAAAGCCTTTAAATCGACATGGCATAGTTTTGAAAACATAACATAGTCATAGCTTGTATAAAACAATGAAATATAACATAAATAAGAGTATGGATTCGAATGTTACCCTTAGAGATGTAACGCCCCGACAAAATCATTTAATTTGTAAATGATTTAGCGGTACGCCTCTCAGCCTTAACCCCTCCAATGTTAAAACTCAGGAATCATACATTTTCATTAAAAAGAAATGAGAGCCTACAGCGGAAGACTTGTCACTTATAAAAGATAGAGATAGCAACTAATACCCACAATAAAAGAATACTAGAATAACACAATAAAACATAACCATAATATTATAGATAATTATAAGTTCTGATGTCTCCAAAATAAGGTCATAAGACTAGTCATCGAATAACATAAGGATTACATCTTAGAAATACTAACATATCATTTAAAAACAAAACTAATTAGGCTCCAATTCGAGATACATCTCGTAAATCATGTCGATCATGTCACCGCAGCGATCTCCTTTACCAAACCAAATACGAGCGAGCCAAACTGGTTCTAGATGATCAAAGATCACCCAGAGTACATCCTTCAACCTCACCAAGTGCATCCCATAAACAGTCATCCTCGATATTAGCTAATAATTCGCATAAGAGTATAAATAGAAAATATACAAGAGTAAGTCCACAACTTAGTAAGTAATAATGCACATGTTATACACATTATCATTTGTGAACTCAGTTGATAAATACAAGTATTGTCATTCTCATTTTATAGTATAAAAACATGTCATGATGTAATATATTTATAATACATGATGTAAGTAGGAACATGTGATATGTTAATAATATGGTCTATTTGAGACATTACCCATACTCAATAGGGTTAGCGCGTTCGAAAGGACATCTGTTATAATTCTCGGTGCCTCGGTCATTGCACAACTACCGTCTTTCACTAGCAGTCCAACCGAGTCCAACCTCAGGTAGCCTACACTGACTAGCTAAGCCATAACTGGTGACCCACTCAATGAAAGGTGCGTTGTCACAAATTAAATCATTGGATCTAAGGTCCTCTCAATAACATAAGCTCTATTTGACTATAATATCAACATGTAGTAATGGTAAGCCCATGACCATAATTTCGTTGCGAGATGGTGCAACCATGTCATACGATGCATATTAATCTTAGTGTCTTTTATATGCATACTCTTTACAACTTATCATTTTATTATATTTTTTAATCACAATCATTTTCACAAATAGAGCTCACATTTGAAAATAAAGAAGCATTTTATGAGAGTTGTAAACATGCATATTTTGTACAACCAAATAGTCATGTTATGCATAAAAGTATAACAATAACAAGCATCCATATGAGTTTTTATACACTTGTATCGTATGGATCCACCAAATATTCTTCCACGAAATCTCTGACTTCCGAATCTAAGAAACGATCTAACCATTAGTCTTATGTCTTGAGATAAACAAGTCCTAAGCTTTTAATTACCCAAAAGGACATTCTGTTTGAATGTTCCATACCCGCACATCGAACATTTGATGTTTGATAAAGAACATCGAACGTTTGATGAAGAACATCGAACTTTTAATAAAGTCCATAAACTCATTCTGTATCACATCTCGGTACTTTCTAATTTCTAACTCCTCCTAAAAGTTTACCCAGAGAAAATGAAGGGTCTCAAACTTTCAAAAACAAGGTTTGAGATAACAACCCTTTAAACTACCTCAAAACATCTATAACTCTCATAAACCAACTATACCAAATGATCCATCTTAAGTTAGAAAACATACAACTAGGTCATAACTAGGGGTATCAATAATTAGGGGTAGTATTTTTGACACGACCCACGAACTCGACACGAACACGACACGGAGATAACGGGTTTGGGTTTGGGGTTACCGGGTTCGGGTCAAAACGGGTCAACCTGCGAGTGACCCGGCTAACTCGTTAACTTTTTTTTTTTCTAAAAAAAAATTATTATTTTTTTAAAAAACTTAAACGCACAATTTCACTTTCACACTTTCACTTCAATCTTCACTCTTCACACTGTCATGGCCTCACAGGATCACCTCACGAAAACCAGCAGACACAGTCACGACTCACGCATGACCTAGTCGCCTCCCATGCTACTAGGCAGCACGGCCGCAGCACGCCGACGACGACGTAGCTCTCTTTCTCGATCTCTCTCTCTCTCGACACCGTAGGCTCGAAGCCCGTAGCTCTCTCTCGACGCCGTCGTCTCAATGTGAAGAACAGAAGAAAAAGGTGAAGCCAAGTTGAAGGTTCCACCATTTGAAGCCAGGAAAGTGAAATCTAACATTTTCTTATGATTTTTGTTATACTCATTGGATTTAAAGCTCCAAATTATGATGATTTGTGAGATTTTTTATGAGATCTGAATTTAGGGTTTGTGTTTGAAATTTTGGGGCTTTTGTTATTTTGTTGTGTTGATGGCTGATTGGGGCTTTAAATCGAAAAACTTGTCTATTATAACTTGTAATTAATGCACAAAATATCTAAATCACGAGGTCCAATTATAACTTGTACGTTTGAGTTCATAACAAGTAATTAAATCGGGTATTTTATTTGCAATGACTATAACATATTAACTATTTATGATATAATGATCATTAGGGGGAAGGAAGACTGGAAGTAGGTTTAGTTGAGTGGGTCGAGTGGACTCAACAGTGGATAGCAGTAGGTTGATGGAAGTCTTCTTCTAGTTCATTAGTAGTTCGCAAGCAAGACCGATTTATGGAGTTTTTGGGATCATCATACCCACTAGAACTAGAGCGGGATTTGTCAAAGGAAAGATGATGGAGTTCAACTTTTTGAGAAGTTTCTGAGACTATCTAGAAAGACTGGATAGCCACATCTTATGTGTTCCCAATCATCAACAAAAACGACAATTATCAAATACTCTTTTATATTATATTTAGATTGGTTGAATGTGTAGCGTGTTTTGTAGTTCCAAGAATTGAGACAATTATAATTCTTAAAATTATTTTTGATGAGTTCTGTCCTAATTTTTATGACATCATTGTTTGAAGTTGACTATGTAGTAGCCCTTTGGGTCTTTTGCTACTGGTTCATTGTCATATCAATGTTGTTCATCTTTTCTCAGCATATTTTTACCTTTTGCATTTGAATATTTTATTAGATACAATTTTAATCTTACATTTATCCAAAGTGAAGCTGGGGTTTGAACTTTAAACTTGGGAGTTGGGAACTTGGGAGCTTCATTAACTTATTAACGATATCCAAACATGTATTAAATAAGATTATTATCATTCCAAATTGCGTTGAATTTTATGTATTGTCTAATCCATGAACTAAGTTACTAATGATGATTCGATGAATGATGATTTGTGTAAATGAGTAACGAAGTACTTTTGAAAAATCTCGTTGAAGAAGACGATGATTTGATTGAATTAAATTCAATAGAAGAACCTTCTATTTGTATGGAGAGTGCTCAGAGTGGCAAAAAGAAGGTCCAAAAGCGTAGGAAAACCTCAGAAGTTTGGAATTATTTTGATCATCTTCCTTGTACGGGTCAACCTGATGGTAAACTATGGGCAAAATGCAAGGCATATGATACTATATATATTGCTGAAAGTTCATATGGAATTAGAAACCTAAGGACTCACATAAAAAAAATGCCAGTTGAGTAGCACTCATGATATTGGGCAGATGTTCATATTTGCAAATGAGAGATCTATGTTTGTAAGTGCCTCTAAATTTTGTCCTAAAAGATTTAGAGAATTGTTGGTTGCTTTAGTTATTAAGCATGACTTGCCTTTTCGATATGTTGAGTATGATGGTGTGAGAGAAACAATGAAATACTTGCGTAGTGATGTATTAATTATCTTTAGAAATATTGCAAAGGCTAATGTGATTAAGTTGCATTTAAGGGAGAAACAAAGGGTTAAATATATGTTAGATGTTTGTCCAGTGAGGATTTGTTTAACATCTGATTTGTAGACTTCTTTGACAACTTATGGGTATATGTGCCTCACAACACATTTTGTTGACAAAGATTGAGCCTTACACAAAAGAGTGTTGAACTTTTCATTCATGCCCCCACCACATAATAGTATATCTTTGTGTGAAAAAATGTATAATTTGTTACAAGAGTGGAGGATTGAGACCAAAGTTTTTTCTATAACATTGGATAATGTTTCTGCCAATAATGTAGCTACTGACTTATTAAGACAACAATTGAACATTAAGAGAGCCCTTGTTTGTTTTGGTAAGTTCTTTTACCTTCGTTGTTGTGCACAAATTCTTAATTTGATAGTACAAGATGGTTTGAAATAGATCGAGACTGCTTTCCAAAAGATTTATGATTGTGTTAAATATGTTAGAGGATCACAAGTGAGAAAATAGAGGTTTCTTTAAGTTGTGAATCAAATGTCATTGGATAATAAAAAAGAGCTGAGACAAGATGTGCCAACCAGATGGAATTCCACATATTTTATGCTTGAGAGTGCTATTCATTTTCGTCGTGCTTTTAGTTATTTAGAGATGACTGATTCAAACTTTAAACATTGTCCTACTGCACTTGAGTGGAAAAAGGTGAATGATATTAGTATTTTTTTGGCTTGCTTTTACACTGCTATTTGTGAATTTTCTTGTACCAAGTATCCCATAGCCAACTTGTACTTTCCCGCTGTTTCCACGATTTATGTGACTTTGAAGGAACAACTTGAGAGCGAAGATGTGTAGAAGAGATCAATGGCAACTCAAATGCTCTCTGAATTTGAGAAATATTGGTCAGAATTCAGTGTAGTGTTGGCCATAACAGTTAACTTGGATCCTCGTTTCAAGCTTAACTTTGTAAATTACATCTATATGAGGCTTTATGGAGTTCTTGAATCTAGAGAGTATTTGTAGGTTCGTGAGAAATTATTCTCTCATTTTGTTTTTTGTTTTTTGTTTTTTTCGGAATATAATGGTTCTTCATCTACCACTCCAAGTCCAACAACTATAACTACTGAAAAACATGTTCATTCCAAACAATCTGGCAAGTCGTCTAGCGAACTGATGAATGTAAAATAATATGTTTATTTAATGATTTATATGATATTGTTAGTATATGTACTTCTAATCACTTAGTAAATTATGCTTATATTCTCTCTTTTTCGTGTAGGGCTATGATATATTTGAAGGGGTGAATATTACATCAAGAAAGAGTCAATTAGAACTCTATTTGGGTGAAACTAAGGTGGCTAGAAATGCAGAATTTGACATTCTTTCATTTTGGAAAGGAAATGAATTTCACTATCCTGAAGTAGCTGCTATGGTTCGTGATATTTTGAGTATTCCAATTTTTACTGTTGCCTCAGAATCAACTTTTAGTGTCGGTGGACGTGTTATTGATCAATATAGGAGTTCACTCAAACCTGATATTGTCGAGGCTCTAGTTTGTACTAGAGATTGGTTATATGGAAAGCAAGGTAATATTAGTTATCTTCATATTTAATTTCTGTATTAGCTTGTATTATTTTTTTACTACATTATAATGCTAATTTCTCTTAATTTTTTATGTAGAACACACACAAATGATGTTGGATGAGTCAGAAAAAGAACTTCTGGCAATGGATTTCAATTCTAGTGACATTCCAAATTCATCTGGAGCTAATTCTGTTCATATACCTTATTGACTTTTTCTAAAAGACAATTTTTTGAAGTAGTTTTTGATGGACTCTTCACTCTTGTTTTGGAGATGTATAGTTTATAACTTTATAGCTCTACTTCCCTATGAATTGTATTGACGATAGCTAAGAATATGAACTGCAATGATGTGTAAATAACTAGCTAGAGAATATGATATGCAATGATAACTAGAAATATAAATGAGATGATATCTAGGAATATAGATGAGATAATAGCTATGATTGTTGTTTTGTTGATACTATGCCTCTCATTTAGCATTGTCTCATGATATGCAAGATGTATAGATGATAGCTAGGAATCATTCAATTAGGTGATTGAGCCATATGCCAAGACTTTTGAATATTTGATTTCTTTTTGAAATGGCATTATTTGATAAACTTTTCAACAAAAAGAATATTGGATTGTGTTTTTCCAAATGAAGGACTACGAAAAACTTTTGAAAACAATATATATATATAAAATTTTAAATTAAAACTTACTTAAAATCTGGGTCGTGTCGGGTTATGTCGGGTTGGGTTGGGTAAATTTGACTCGAATACCTAATCGTGTTAGACGAGTCGGGTCATTTCGGGTTGACACATTATGACCCGTCAACTAAATGGGTCAAACGGGTCGTGTCGTGTCAACCTCTTTATTAAATGGGTCGTATTCATGTTTGGTCTTAACGGGTTGACAGGTCGACCCGAACCCAATCTGTCAACCCATTTTGCTACCCCTAATCATAACAGCAACTAAACATAATAATAGTAAGCAAATAACAACAAAAAAACAAACTAGGTAAGGATGGATACCTCTTCAAGACAAATCCTTCATTCTCCTCCAAACACTCTTCCTCACATACACACAAGTCTGTGGTGAACAAAAATGCAAGTGAATTGTGTTGAGGGGGGTTAGGGGGTGTATTTATTGAGCTGGAACGTCTGGATAAAAACTGCTGGATTTTTAGGTGCATCGAACGTTTGATGTACTATTATCCAACGGTCCTAAGGTTTTCATCAAACGTTTGATAAAAGTTTTGAACGTTTGATAAAACACATCGAACGTTTGATAAAATCATCAAACGTTTGATACTGTCAGACATGCACTTTGATCGAAGGTTAACACGTGATCAGTGCATTGGGATATGTATCGAACGTTCAATCCTTACCATCGAACGTTCCATGAGCACAACAAACGTTTCATATGATCCTTCAAACGTTCTATGACATCTAAAGCTAAAAAATAAACCCTAAAACTTGACAAATCTTTGGGGCATTACAGGAGATGGTTTCTTTCAAATAAGAACTTTACTCCAAAGATCCTCTTCTAAGCCTTTGAAAATGGGTTTCTGGAGTGTTTGGACGAGAAGTTGGGTGTTTAACATAAGGGTGGGGTAGAATTTATAAGGAAATGGGGGTTAAAACCTGATTTCCTACGTAAAATCCATTTTAAGACATGATCAAACGTTTGATATACGATATCGAACGTTTGATCTATTTATATTAGAGAATCTAGGGTTCCTCGTCAACTGTTTGATTAAGATACCAATCGTTTGATAAAAACATATCGAATGTTCCATACAAGCATCGAACGTTTGATATTTGCACTGATACCTTTTGAGCATTGTGCAGGCTTTGCAGAGAACATGACTGAACTTTCCAACATCGAACGTTTGATGGTGATCATCGAATGTTTGATGATTGCATTTTCTGAATAAAATGTTATTTAAATGCTTTATAAAAATGGGATAGTGTTTCTAATCAAATCTTTTGTCAAATATTATGAAAAATAGCTTTTAAATATTCTGAGGCATTACATCCTCCCAACCTTATAAAAATTTTGTCCTCGAAGTTTAGCTTTTAAAAACTTTAAATAAGTCTTTTATGAATTGCAAATTTGGCAACAAGGTGTAATAGTTAAATATAAAAAACATTTAAAAGAAAGAAACACTAATACACAACAATGAAATAAACTCCTAAGTAAAACAAAAGTAACGCTAAAATAAAGCAAACATCAAAATATAACATTGTCCAAAATAAGTTGTAGGCTTGTGCCTATGACTAAATATCCATACAAAATATTAATATATATAAAATACTACTTATAAGAAAAATAAAATAGATAATCTAAAAATCAAGGTCTGGTCCCATCGCCTGCGCCTCTGCTAGGCTCAGCCTTGTAATCCTAGAACAGGCTATCCCACTCAGCTATGTTTGCCGAGTCTTTTATCCCTCCCTGGATGATCTTCTCATGAGCTCCTTGATCTTTTGCATCGTGTCCTAGTAGGTCTTCCTCTTTGTGGTGGCAGTATCTAGCTCAACCTTGAGCTCCTTAGTGAGGTCATGTATGGCCCCCATGCAGGTAGTGAAGCGGGTCTCCATATCTCGTTGTAGTGTCTGCATTATCCTCTCCTAACACGCCGATCGCAGCGAGTATGTAGGTCTCCACTGGTGACACACGAAGAGCCGTGGGAGTTGCCTGGGAAGATGTCGATCCTCCTGCAGGGTCGACTGGCTCGGCAAGGGGCTGTACTAAAATCCCTGGAGTCCTCTTGACATGGCTATCGTTCGTAGGGAGGAACTTTCGGCTAATGGACAGCTTCGTTGGCACAATGGTCGTCCTCGCCGTGGAGATCCCAAAAGATTCGGCGATTTGGGTAATCAATGCTCCAAAGGGGAGTAGGACTGGCTTACTGTGGTGGGGAACACCCTTCATAAGGACCATGGCGAGGGTGCCAAAATTGATCGGTATGTGAGTCCAGATTGTGTAGAGGCACAAGGATTGCTCAAAAGTAATAGGATCCTTGCTGTCGATCAGATAGATACAGCTCCTAAGGATCTTATAGGCCAGCCTGAGAGCAATGGGCAAGTCATTGAGCTTGAACCCCTCGGTGGTGCTCAAGGACAAGTTGTGGGACTTCCCACTGTAAAAGCTCTCAATCATGGTCTGTCGGGACAGCTGATCGTCCAAGGACCATGGGTAGGCAGAATTTGGCACACTCGGAGTACCGGTGAGAGTGCCAATGAGCTTGGTGGTCACTCGGATCTCCTAGCCGCAAAGCCAAGTCATGAACCATCTGTCGCCATACTCACCAAGGTTCGAATAGAACTCTCCAACCAAGTCCACCGAAGTCTCTCCTAGGATAGTGAGCATATCTGTCCATCCCTGGAAATTGAAGCATTCTAATATCCTCAGGCTCTCCTTGATGATATCTACGAAGTCAACTGCACGCTCATCCAGTAGGCCTTGCGCATGGTAGTGATTAAAATACTCACCCTCGGCCTTGCAATCTCGAAATCTTCGGGTGTCAAAGTGAGTATTCTAGGTGCACTTTGGGTCGGGGTAGATTCAGAAGTAGAGCTGTCTGTCATCTCTGCCTTAGGTTGCTGCTGGCTATCCTATAGCTTAGGGACCATAGTGGTTTCTACCCGGCGTCGGGTAAGCGATGAAGGACTAGTCGTATCAGCTTGCCTCTTGTTGCCTAAAGTGCGTGCCATCGTTCTATTACAACAAAAATAAAAACCTATTAAAATTCTATTTAAATGTGATTCTATCTTAACTCCTAAAAATCTTAAATTCCAACAATAAGATAAATAAATAGACAGGGTAAAAGAAATATAGTGGCCTATTTTGAAATAAAGGCTAAGTCACAAAATTTCATTACAAAGTTGTTGAGGTTTATGCGAAAAAGAAAAAAAAAATTGCTTTAGGGTTCAATCAACATATTGGCACAGAAATTCCATTGGGTGCTTTGTAAAATTACAAAATTACCCCTATGGGCATTTCGTGGTTGTATAGATTTAATACGGGTCTTGACGATAGTGACTGAATAAGTTTCCGAGTGAAACACTTGCCAAAATATTTTTTACTGAACATTTAAGGTTCGTGAAAATTTTGTGCGCCGGAATGACGGGTTTTCAAAATCAAATTTTAGGGGCAACAATTTGTGTTTTTGGAGTCAACCGTGGCACAATTTGTGCTTAAATAAATAAGCTCAATGTTTTAATAAATAAAAACTTGTCCAATAAATAAATAAGCCTATGCTTTAATAAATTAAAACAACCTGCTAAATAAAAAATAAATAACTGAAGCTCATATCAACTTAGTCAATTTACAACATCTTAAGAAGAGACCTGAAAGAAAAATAGATTTAGCTACTTTAGTCCTGTTAAATCTCGTTATCTGATGACTCATCACCATGACTAAAAATCACAGATAATTTCACTAAATAAATGTGATTGAATTCTAAATCATATTTTACCACAAACAATTAATCCTTCATGACGTACTTATCAAATTACCATATTATTTCTTTATGGAATTTATTCCGTGGTTGAACCAAAGATGATTAATTTGCACTTTGTTCACCACATCTCTTTCTCTTGAGTACCCGGATCCAAATATCATGATTTATCACAATGTACCCTATGAGATTCAACTCCTATGTGTATACAGTTTCAGTTAAATACCATTGAAAATGTTCGGGCCCGAGACACAGAATAATTATTCTTATTGATCATAAAACAAGGAGAATTTTCTTATTTTTTCGTTGTCCTACAAAGGACTTGGACTCATTCTTGAAGAGTGATATTCTACAATGCTACATGTTGATTACCCAACGTAAAGAGAATGTTGACCATATAAATGGTCTCACCCTATGATACATCAAAGTAATTCTCACTTGACATCTGGTTCACAAACTTATCAAGATTTAGAGTAATATTCATAAGTCGTCGTGCATGCTCATCATTCTCTATGACAGCCATTATAGGAATGATGGTTCACGCGATCCTGTTCAGTGCATAGCCTTATATAAGCCTATCTTGCTATAACATCAATTATATCAACCTGAAGCCATACTGCTTAACTGGATTAAGACAAATCATTAAGGTTGACATGTTATAATTTAGGTGAAATTCTCGGTTCTACTTATGACTACGAATAATATTTAATAAGTTACAAGAGACTTTTGACTATGGTCTTTTGTTTGACAAATATCATTGCTCACACCATAATCAAATTCAATGTAACTTAAGGACTATTTACATGCATATAAACAGTAAACCACATATATGCTATGTAAAGCAATAATAAGTATACCCAATGTTCAATAATCAAATCAGGGAAAAAGTAACAATATCCATTACATTTAAAATATCTCATGACCAATTGGAGTTTTAGATACTAATTCCAACACGAATGACACGTGGCATGAGACCTTATTGCATGACACCAGTTGAGCATCATGGACAATTAAAACATGCCCAACCAAGAATTGACACATGGCCATAATGATACGCTGAAACGATGCTTGGTATAAAGAAGAGGCAACCAATTCACATACACTCTAGATGCTCTACCACTCTTGATTATGCTTTTAATTTTTGTTGAAGAAGTGAAACCATTTGAAGAGCTTAATTTTCAAAGGTAAAACATTTAAGGGGTAGCCAAACCTAGGAAATGAGTTCACTACATAAGAAATTAAGAATGCGAAAATTACAAGCATCTCATGCTCATAATCTCACAATGAAAATCAATACAAGAATTCCCTTTTGGCACACAAAGTAATCAAAGGGCTGAGCACAATGTGTGGAATGGCTTCAACATTAGTAGCTTCAAAATCATACATAAACAGCCCTTAGATAGACTTGGTAAAATTAGCTTGAAAGCCTAAAGTTGGTCTCCCAGAGGCATCCGGCCATGTAAGTGAGACCGCCCGAACATGGCTAGGGTCTCAAGTGATTAACCTAATAGCTTCCAAACATCAGCGGACACATTTACGCATAGAGCCTTATGTTTGAACATCTCATCGATCCAAACACATGCGGATGGATTTGTGAACAAACCATTATGCGACTTCATCTTTCCGTGTGGCTTCCGGATAGGTGCGAATGGAACATTCTGTTCACTCAGATTCAACTGATCGTCCGGACAACTACAAACGTTTTTGCAAACGGAGTGTTTTGTCTCTTCATTTAACAAGTGATGTCTGGACATATGTGGATGAACATGCAAATGAAGGACTCTGTACTTGGCATTTTTTAGGAACTTTGACTCTAAACCCTAAGTACAAAACAACCCTACCAATGTTTACATTCATGGACTTGTTTTTGAGCACCGAATCAACCAATAAGAAACCTAACAAAATTCCCCTTTGGCCACTTGGTGGCCTTGGAGTCATGCCTTGGCTGCTTGAGTATTGGGCGGGCAGAGCTTTGGGGCATGTTTGAACTGGCGGTCCACTGGGCCAATGGCAGTGAATGTTGCCATTCCAAAATCAAGTCTTGCTGCCAGGAAGAAAAAACTTGTTGGTAGTTAAACGGTTTGCAAACTTGGCTCCTGTCAATTTCTGCATCAACGGGGTCCCAGTTTAGGTGGCAATGATTTGGGAATATTTGGACCCACATGGTTCATGGGGAGACTCTCTTAAGCGGCGCGGGAGATTGGGTCTATATGATCAAATCTGAATCTTGATGGTGAAGAGTAGTGATCATCAGATGTTTTTTTTCGAGTGAGAGAGAAAAAGATGGGAATGGGCTTGTGAGGATTTTCTTTCAACCTGATATTTAAGTGAAAGGTTAGATTTTTCTGTCTTAAAATGAATCTTGACCATTCTTTTTATTAACCGGCCGGAGATGTTAGGCTACATTTTTTTTTTTAAAAAAAAGAAATTATAAAATCTTAATAAATTAATCATTATTTCAAAATTAAACAAATTGAAAAGAAGCATTATAGTATGCAAGAGATATTCAACAAGATTTCATTTTGTGCGTGCTCTGCATGTCCGGTAGAAGCACCTGATAATCCACGCATGTCTGTCATGGACTGTAATTAATTTTTATAAATCGGTCTAATAAAATTATACGTATTTTTAAAATATATATTTCTCACGTACTAAAAAACACGTATCACTTTATTAGACTGAACTAGTTATAACTAATTTACGTTGTTTATGGTTGGCTGACAACTGTTTTTTCTTTAACACGAAGCAAAAAATAGGAATGAACGTTAAGAAAAAGGCAGCAGTGGAATATTCGAAGGCGAGAAGAGACAGATGAAATCAATTTTCTATATTTGGATCTATATCGGGAATTATATATTCGAAAAAAAAAAAAAACAGAAAAAAAAGGTTGGTTTTAGTGTGTCGTAATTGAACGGAGAGGCCGAGACAGACAGTCAGACAGCTGTTAAGATGAATCAAGATATTGATTTATACAACTAATTAATTAATAAATTAATTACGTGCTAAATATACACAGAATCCAACTAATTGGCAACCGCTGGCCTCCTCAAATCTATCCAGGCCATGGAAAAAGTCTGTCACTTGTAACCACCCTTTATAAGCCATTGTACGAACCCCATTGTTTCTTCACATCAATTTTTTCTTCTTCTTTCTTCAACCCTTTCTCTCACTAACATATAGGGAGGGAAAGAGAGAGCAAACTGAGAGGTACTGGTCTTAATTAATTAATTAGTTCTTGATTAGCATTAAGAAAGATGGGTAATTGTGCTGGTTCGCCGAAAACCAAGGGAGACAGCGACGCCGTTCCAGCACCTGAGCCGGCTAAGGAGGAGGTGGCGGTGACTAACGAGGAGGCCAAGGTTCAGGCAGAAGAGAAGAAGGAAGATGGAAAAGAGAATGACGGCAGTGGTAACTCCGTCGATGACAAGAAGGCCCCTTGCCTTGGCTCCTTGCTCGTTGAGGTATATATATATTTTTTATTCTTTATTTTCATTTTATCATACTAACTTATAAATATCAACCTTATTTAAAACATAAAAATATTAATATAAAACAAAAAAATAAATCAAAATGTTGATTGAAAATATCACATTAATATTATAAGATAATTGTGAGATAAAAATATAATTTTTAAGATTAATTTTTCATATAATATAAAGAGCTACGAGAGAAGGGTGAAAATGAGCTATGATAAAAACAAGCATGTGAGAATAAAAGGTCTTAGAAGCTAGATTTAGATCAAATACAATTGTCTATCCATATTACTTGTAATTTGAGCAAATAATTGTGAGAGTGCCCTTATAGGCTCACCTACCTAAACAAGTATTCAGGCAGTCTAAGTCCTGCTCAGATAGATACGCCCCAAAATGAATAAATGAGAATTTAGGGTCTAGGCTATTCTCTATTGTTGGCAAAGAAAAAGAGCAACAAATGTTAATCTTCTCTTTTAGTTTGGTTTTGGATGAAAAAGTACAAACTACCCTCTTTTTGCTAATTTTAATCACTAAATTGAAATCAGAGTTATTATTGCCAATTAACTTTCGAGGGTCACCCTATTTTTCATTAAAAATCTTTTATTTTTTCTTCATCCAACCTTGAATTTTTTTTTTTTTTGATGGCAAAACACATATAGAACCAACCACCAAGCCAGTTAAGTGTTGTTCGTCAAATGATTATTTATCTTAAAAATTTAAGATGAGAGAAAATATTTAACTTAATTGTTTAATTAATATTCTAACAGTCCTTTCGGACGTGGGTTCAAATTTTTCTTTAATAAGTGAATCCTAACTTGTAGAATATTTAATAGAAGTAAAAAGGAATAACTATTTAAACCAAAAATTTAAGGTAATAAAAAATAGTTATTTTAATTATGTAATTAATATTCTAAAATTTCTGTAATAAATTACAGAATGAAGGAAAGAAAGAAGCAAAAGAGAATGAAAAGGCAACCGAAATCCCATCAGAGACTAAAGAAGAAGAAAAGCCAAAGACTGAGGAGGCAAAGGCAGAAGAAAAGCCAAAGACTGAAAAGGAAGAAGAAAAGCCAAAGACTGAAAAGGAAGAAGAAAAGCCAAAGACTGTGGAGGCAAAGGAAGAAGTAAAGCCAAGGACTGTAGAGGCAAAGGCAGAAGAAAAGCCAAAAACTGAAAAGGAAGAAGAAAATCCAAAGACTGTGGAGGCAAAGGAAGAAGTAAAGCCAAGGACTGTGGAGGCAAAGGCAGAAGAAAAGCCAAGGACTGAAAAGGAAGAAGAAAAGCCAAAGACTGTGGAGGCAAAGGAAGAAGTAAAGCCAAGGACTGTGGAGGCAAAGGCAGAAGAAAAGCCAAGGACTGAAAAGAACGAAGAAAAGCCAAAGATTGTGGAGGCAAAGGTTGAAGCAAAAACAGACATCAAAGCATCTGAGGCTGCAGCAGATGCAAAAGCCGACAAAGCCAAGAAATCTGAGGAGAGACGGCAGATAATTAAGTGAGAATCTGCAGAGTGCGCGTGTCCATGTAATTTAATTTAAGAGGCTATTTACAGTGGTAAAAGAAAAATGCAACTTTTATTTCCATTTTGTTCAGAAGAGAGAAAGCATTTGGGTTGGCTACAGGAAATTGAGTCAAGAGCTTTGTGGTGGGTCATTATTTCTTGAATTATATTATTTAGCAAAATATTGTTTCTGTTGCTTCTCAATTGATTTAATTTCTAATTTATGTATTACTTCTACACCTGCAGTCCAACCAAAAATAGATAAACTCTAGCTCTAACTGAAGGGTTATAAACAAATTTAACTGTGCGTGAACCATTTAAGTTTAATTATTATAAACTCGTTTGAATTTAATTATTTCATTTAATAAATCAAATGAGCTTAAATAATTGTTTTGGCTCGATTATTAAATGAGTCTAGAATATAAGCCCAAATGAACCCTCAAGAGTACTTCCCAAACCAATCCACAACACTTTTCCTTTCCACCTCAGGTGACTTCGGTGACCAATCTCTATGAGCAATAGCTCACCTCTCTTGAAACTCAACTAGCTCAACTCTCCCAAAAATATCAATTTCCTCATCTAGCAAAACTACCAGCGTCAGTCAAATCCAAATCCGGAGTTAACCTACCACCATGAATCACCTTTAGAGAAGAACCAGCTCCCAAGATCGGTCACCCACCTCCTGATACTCGTAACAGTCATCACAAATAACTGCCTCCTACATTTAATCAGGAGGTCAATGAAGAAGAAGGCAGTGCAGAGACCTTGCCGGTGATCTGCAAATCCAGGGCTGTCGGAGATCAGTCTGAGAGCACCTAGGTGAACGAGTGCATCAAACACTTAACAAGCCAAGTAGGGTTCTGTGGTGAAGCACCTGGAAGGCCACAATTCCTCCACCTTCAATGACAGAATATTTTGAGAAACCGACCTTCCCTTCACAAAGGAAGTCATGGAGTTCCCCTTCCCTAAAAAGTTCAAGGTGCCATCAATTGACCCATACGATAGATCAAAAGACCCGACGGATCATGTTGAGACATAAAACTCATATGAGCTTGCAGAGGGACCCATATAAGATCATGTTTAGAGTTTTCCCTGTTACTCTTGCAGGGCCCACAAGATGATGGTTTGGCAGCCTTAAGCCTAACTTCGTTGATTCCTTCGCCAAGCTACGGCGACAATTCTATACTCAGTTCCAGGGAGGCCTTTGACAATGAAGGTTAACAACATACCTTCTCACACTGAAGCAAGGGGAATCAGAGTCCCTAATGAGATTATCTGATGCACTTCAATCAAGAGAAGCTTTCAGTTGATGACCCCGACAAGACGATAGTCTTAACAGCCCTTATCCAAGGGGTGTGGCCATGAAGTTCCTTCAAGAGGGAGCTCGCTCGAAAAATGTCGAAACCGTGCAGGAATTCATGGACAAAGCGGAAGAACACATAAATGCTGACGACACTATAAAGGCATTCACTGATCAAGCAAGAAGGACGGTGGGAGGCACGGACAAGAAGCGGAAGGAACATCCACATGAGAGCAGACACGTGGAACAAAGCCAACCGCGTAGTAACGGAGAGCTGTTCAAGCCATTTCGGTCAAACTGCATATCACCTCGCCAGCATACTTTTGAGTGCAGCCCTTTAAACACCCTGGCGGCAGAAGTACTGATGCAAATTCAAGGTGATATAGACATACGATGGCTAGGAAAATTGATATCAGACCTAAACACCCGACGTCGTGATAAGTATTGTGCCTTCCATCAGGATCACGACCATGACACAAAAGACCGCATCTCACTCCGTAAGTAGTTCATATTCACACTTGTGGTTTGTACTCCAAACATTTTTATTGTAAACAACAGTTAATAATCTATCTATAAAATTCACATACAGTCTTTTATAAAGTTTAAAATTGTTTTCATTACCTATAGCTCTTGTGTTCGCTCTAAGCTTCTATCCTAATAAGGTCAATTCCAATGATCCTTACAGCAAAATGCTCTGATACCATACTATGACACCCAAATTCTATACAATAGAATCATAAGTAGAAACCTTTAGTTTCCACGTAATGTTACGACTTCAAAGATAAGATCTCGTAATAGAAAAAATAGAGTACTAAATTTTTGCTTTTTAAATACCCTAGGAATACCTCACATAACGCAGATGAGTTCACTGAATTTATTCGTTATATTAAAGATTGTAACATAGGTTTTAATTACATACAAATGTATACTAGATGCATCGAATAAAAGCATGTGCCACAGGCGGCACATCCATAACCATATAATATCACACATAAATAAATTATTATCAACTTATACATGCCAAAGGAAATAACATAAAGCAATACAAACAAAACATAACAAAAGGCTAGCGCCACATAGACTAACTTCAAACTCGCAGCAGATGTTCAGTAACCATCGAAATTGACGAAAGGAACATCACCCGCACCCTTTGATCCTGCATCAGAGTCTATGTAAATATGACGTTATCGTATTTACATAGGCAAACAAGTGAGTCTATTATTTTCATAGTATAAAAGACTGTTCGTTGTTGTATTGTTACAAATTTTTTTAGCCATTGATTATTAAAGTTGATTCAAGTGTTTTGTCGTTTAATAATAAAATGTCTTCATGAGTTTTAATGTGAAAAAAAAGAAAAAAAAAAAAGGAAAATCAGCTTTAGCAAGATTTTGTTTTTTTCGTTGATGACCGTTGGTCATAAATATTTTTTATGACTTTTTAATTCTTCAATTGTTATAACCGTTTGGTCATTATTTCATTTAGATATGACCTTTAGGAGAACCACTAGCACAACATGATATTTATAGATGTCACCAAAAGGAATAAAAATACCTCTTCTTTGGTTCAAAAGGCTTTGATACATCTTACTACATACATTTGGTTTTTTGTCCATTTTTTAGCATATGTTTTTGCCCCCTACTAGCAACTACTGTTGCTTTTGTATTTCATTGTCCAATTTGATCAAAAGGGTTGTTCATTTTACCTTTGTATTTGAAAGTGCATCTTTAACGAAGATAAATGTTGTAGTCTAATCCTATGAAGTTACATGTTAAGAGATCCAATCGCACCAAGTAGAATACTCCAAGATGCATGAAATTAACTTTAAGGACAATGTTCTTGCGTAATTCTATAGCATTGTGATATCTTTTATTGCTTAATTTTAATTGCAAACTATTTATCTTATTGTTATTTTTTTTCGAATTAATATTTTTTAGTGTTAACAAGAATTTTTGCACCATCCAAATAATTCTACAACATTGGTTTATTAAAGCAATTTAAATATAACAAAGATAATGAATGTATGAATATGCATCATAGTAGCCAATTGGTTTTGAGTCTTAATTTTTATTTTCTTTCACTCCTCTTGTTCCAAAGCTAAATACTAGCCCGTATTAGCGCTCGTTATATCCTCTCACTTATAAAATTTACCTGTTTTTTGAACTAGAAGCACTTCAATTCCAATCCACTGGAATCACTTCAATTCCAACTTGTTTTTTATTAATAGTAGTCTTTAGATTGATAACCAATACTACCCAGTCCACTGGAAGCCCTCAATTCCAGCTTTATTTAGTAGCTATTATTTCAACTCTTAATTTACTTAGACATAATATGCATTTCAGCTCCGGTGCTGGCCTTAAGGATCCTAATCACCACGTGATCAAGGATGGCGTAAGCCACTTGCAACTTATCGACATCTTGAAAGTGTCAAGTGCCAATATAATGCCCCAAAGATTTAACAAGGTTTAGAGTCTATTTTTTAAGGACGCCCATGAAACATTTGAAAGATTCAATTAAACGTTCGGTATGTTCATGGAACGTTCGATGGTGAGGATCAAACATTCAATGCATGTCTTGATGCACTGATTCATGTGAAAACTTTCTATCAATGTACATGTCAGACAGTATCAAACGCTCGATGCTTTTATAGAACGTTCGATGCGCTTTTATTAAATGTTCGATGCTTTTATCAAACATTCGGTGGAAACCCTAGGATCATTAGGTAATAATACATCAAACGTTCGATGTCATACATAGAACGTTCGATGAACCTAAAAAATTCAGCAGTCCTTAATCAGACGTTCTAGCTCTATAAATACAACTCTTTCTCCCTCTTTGCACTGATCATTAGTGCTTGGGAGATCAGAGAGCCTTGTGAGTGTGTGAGGAAGAGTATTTTTTTTTTATATATATAAGAGAAATTTTATAAAAACGCAAAAGCGTAGCCCTGGTACACAAGAAGTATAAAAACGGATTACTTAAGTAGGGGAAGAAAAAAATACAAGAAACTCCGAGTAGCTAATCGCTAAAGGAGCTAAAAAAGCAACAGTTCAAGAGAAAAGAGAATGAAAAAAGAAAGACTAAGTTCTTCAAGCGTCCTTTCTTTATCCTTAAAAAATCTATCATTTCGCTTCCTCCAAAGGCACCACATTAGGCAAAGGCATCATCTTCCACACAACCGCACTATTGGAGTGACCCCTAGTCCACCAGCACTCAAACAGCTTAATGACTCGAAGAGGCATAACCCAAAACAACCCTAAGCGACTAAAAATGGTATCCCATAAGACACAAGCAGTCTCACAATGAAGAAGAAGATGATCCACCGACTCCTCCTGCCTTTTGCACATACAGCATCTATCAATAATGATGACATGTCTCTTTCTAAGGTTGTCAATAGCAAGAATCTTTCAAAGAGCCGCAGACCAAGCAAAGAAAGCCACTTTCACAGGAGCTTTGGTCCTCCATATACTATTCCACGGAAAAGATTGAACATCATTGCGAGTTAGAACACTGTAGAAAGATCTAACATCAAACTTCCCTTAACGCGAGGGAATCTACCAGAGCCTATCAACCCCTTCCCTTTTCTCGCTGAGAGAATATAAAAGAGTGAAAAAGGAAGCAACGGAGTCCAGCTCACAGTCGTGAGCCGCGCGGACAAAGCTTATCTTCCATTGAAGGGAGCCATTAGAGAAGTCCATATGATCTGCAACAAGAGCATCCTTCTCACGAGCAAGGCCGAATAAAACCGGGAAGACTTCTTTAAGCGGTAACTCACTACACCACATGCCAAACCAGAATCTAATTCTAGACCCGTCGCCCAACTCAAATCTGACATGATTACAAAACAAATTCCACCCCTGCCTAATGTTCTTCCACAACCCCACCCTATGCGGCCCTGTGGGAGTAAGAGAGCACCACCCGCCCCTCACACTGCCAAATTTTGCCTCCACAACTAATCTCCACCACGCCTCTCTCTCTTACACATAACGCCACAACCACTTTCTTAGAAGAGCCATATTAAAGGTCTTCAAATTCTGAATCCACATACCTCCCTTAGAAACAGGAGAGCACACCGTAGACCAGTTGACCAGGTGATATTTGAACTCATCACCTAGTCCACCCCACAAAAAGTGACGAAACAGCTTCTCGATCCGATTGGCCACACTAGCAGGAATGAGGAACAAGGATAAGAAATATGTAGGCAAACTGGAGAGAGTGCTTTTCATGAGGGTAATCCTACCGCCTTTAGACAAGTACATTCGTTTCCAACAGGCCAGCCTTTGCTCAATTTCTTCAACAACTCCATTCCAGATAGACTTAGCCTTGTAGCAAGCCCCTAGAGGAAGACCAAGATACTTCAGCGGCAAAGAGGAAACCTTGCATCCCATGATGTCGGCCAAACCTTCCACATTATCAACATTGCCCACTGGAACCAATTCTGACTTAGCCATATTAACCTTCAAACCAGAGACGACTTCAAAGCATAAGAATAAGGCTCGGAGGTAACGAAGGTGATCAGGGTTGGCCCCACAGAAGACTAGAGTATCATCTGCGAACAGCAAGTGAGAAATCAACACCACTTTTGAGGGACTAGAACCCATAGAAAAACCTGAGAGAAGACCCCTGTCAACAGTAATAGTGAGCATCTTGCTAAGCGCCTCCATAATAATAACAAACAAGAGAGGGGATAGAGGATTACCCTGCCTCAAACCCCGAGAGCTATTGAAGAAACCAGTTGGAGTACCATTCACCAAAATAGAGAAGCGCGCCGAAGAGATGCAAAAAGAAATCCAAGAAATCCATTTTTCACCAAAGCCGCACCTCCTCAACAAGTATAAAAGAAATCCTTAGTTCACATGATCATAAGCTTTCTTAATATCTAGCTTGCAGATAACCCTAGGAATACCGGACTTGATGCGGCTGTCCACACATTCATTAGCTATAGGGGCTGAGTCAAAGATTTGCTTACCTTTCACAAAGGCATGTTGAGGGTTCGAAATCACCTTGTCCACAACCCTTTTTAACCTGTTAGCCAGGACTTTGGCAATGATCTTGTAGACTCCACTAACAAGACTGATGGGTCGAAAATCCTTAATATCAACAGCCCAAGACTTCTTGGGGATTAAGGCAACAAACATGGCATTGAAGCTTTTAACAAATTTACTGTGAGTATGAAAATCTTGGAAGACCCCCATAACGTCAGATTTGATCACATCCCAGCAATCTTGGAAGAAAGGCATAAAGAACCCATCTGGACCAAGAGCCTTATCTCTGTTCATGCCCTTCACCACCTCCAAAACCTCCATTTCCTCAAATGGGAGCTCTAAAAAACAAAAGAGCCTATGCCACATCAATGGAATTGAAGTCCAAGCCATCCAACCTAGGCCACCAGCTGTAAGGTTTTGAAAATAAAGTCTCATAGAATTGAACTGCTGAATTTCTGATGGTAGCTTGGTCCGAAGAAAGAGAACCATTAACCGAAAGAGACTCTATGGAATTAAATCTCTTATTCGAATTGGCCACCCGATGAAAGAATTTTGTGCATTTGTCCCCTTCCTTAAGCCACAAAGCTCTAGACTTCTGTCTCCAGCTAATCTCCTCCTGAAGCGTAACCTTCTCAAGCTCACAAACAACAGTGCTCTTCCGAATCTTCTCTTCAGCATCTAACCCACGACCCTCCTCCAAGTAGTCAAGAGCATTCAACTCTTCCAACAAAGCTTTTCTACGATGCTCCACATTACCAAAAACCTGTTCATTCCACTTCTTCAAATCAGCCTTCAAAGCCTTAAGCTTTTGAGCGAGAACGAAGCTAGGCTCGCCTTGGAAAGAATAGGATGACCACCAAAGCCTCATCTTCTCCACGAACCCATCAGCCTTTAGCCACATATTCTCGAACTGGAACGGTCTAGCTCCTCCTTTGATACCTTCACAATAAAAAAGGATAGGGAAATGGTCAAAGCACAATCTGGGCAGCCTTTTTTGAAGAAGGCCCGGGTACTTGGCTTCCTAGTCCGAAGAAACCAAAAATCAATCAAGACGGGACCAAGAGGAGATGTTGGACCACGTGATCAATCCCTACGAGAGGAAGATCCATAAGACCTTGCTCCGAAATAAAGTTCTAGAAATCCATCATCTCTGGGCGAAAACGGGCAACCCCTGATCTTTCGTTCGGAAACCGGGTGACATTGAAGTTGCCCCCAATACACCAAGGGAGCTCCCACCAAGACATAAGGCCAGCTAGCTCCTCTCAAAGGATCCTTCTAGAGCTGATATTATAAGGGCCATAAACACCGGTGAAGGCCCAAGAGAAACTATCCGCCACATTCCTAAAGAAACAGGCAACAACAAACTCCCCCACGTACATCTCAGTCTTTGCCATAACTCTCCTATCCCACATAAGCAAGATACCACTAGCAGTCCCTCTAGACGCAAGATAGCACCAATCAGCATAGGGGCAGCTCCAAATACTTCTCACAAAACTACTCGAAATAGAAGCCATTTTAGTCTCTTGCTGGTAAATGATGTCTGCCTTCCACCTTCTAAAAAGATTCCTGACTTTCAGCCACTTATCACTCCCGTTTAGCCTTCGCACATTTCACAAAATAATAGAAGGCTTCATAAAAGACCACTATGAGCCCTCGCCTTGTTCCACCCACGAGACATGCTACCACTATGTGCGTCATAATTAATAGAGCTGCACAAACCATTCAGCTCTCTCATCCCTTTCTTGCCTAAGCGCACACTAGAGGCCATGCCTTTCTCAGAATTGCTTTCCACCATGTTTTCAAACAAGGCCGATAATCTTTCCTCATCGCCATCACAAGAAACGCCCACAAGATGACTCAAAACCTTGGCTAACTGCAAGATCCACGCTGAGGACTAAACCCCTGCCATAAGCTTATTACCCGGACAACAAAGCAGCAGAGAAGGATCCACGGAACACCGGTTAACACCCAACCAGCCGCTGGAGAGAGGACCCTAGCGATGGATGCCCAAGTCACTGCCAGGCCCAAAATCCATCCTGACTGGGGGCTAGGAAGGAATCATCAAGGAACCCAACCTGTGAGAGTCATCCGAGCATGAAGGAGCTTCCCTACCACTGCAAGCAATAAGACCATCCGAAATAACTGCAAGCTCCTTACCAAAGTCCAAACCAACATCACCACTAGTGCATCCCAAGACCAGCGGGGCAAATTTCGGCATAGGGAAGACTTCCGGCGTCTGAAGAACCAGAGAAGGAGCAAACACTAAACTAACCGGCAACCCAACCGGAGTAGCGACCTCCAAGACAAGACCCAGTTCCATCTTTGGCCCACTCTACGCTGAACCCACAATCTCCCTGCGGCCCACCTCCTCGCCTGGCGTCTCAGGGGGTGCAACAGGCGCCAACAACTTCTCTACAGAGCAAAGGTTGATCGGCGACAAGAAGCACTAAGACGGAACAGTTGGGATGCCGCCCAAAGAGGACGAAGCCGTTGACGAGGCACGGAGAATCGACCCCACTACCGAAGACGAGCTTCCGGCCGGCAGCTTCTCCTTAGTAAAACCAGGTCCCTTGAGAGCAGGTTGGACCGCTACCCATTTTCTCACAGTGGGCTTGAGAAAAATGGGCCTCGGGTCCTCAACCAACACTGCCTTGCCTTTTTCCGAATAGGTGGGCTTAAACACAAGCCCAGAACTCAAGACCTTCGACTGACCCGAAGGCTGTTGGAAACCAGAACCCGAACCCTTCGATTGACCCAGAGGCTGTTGGAGACCATATTTACCCAAAAGTGGCCTGATAATGATTTTAGGCCAAAAGCCCAAGGCCCCAAACTTGGGTTTCTTCTTAGGAGGATTGACGGCCCTCACCTTAATAAAGCCCTTTGCAAAGGTCTTAATCGATGGGTCTAAAAGCCCACTATAGAAGGGCTAGGACCCAGTCCAGCAAATCTAAGCAAGTTTCGACATCCCTCCTAATCCTCAACAACGTATCTCTGATAGATAGCTTAGGCGTGTCCTCAAAAAAACCACCACTCTTTTCAGACGAAGAAGCCAAAGCGCCAAGAAAACCCTTTGACTTCTCCACTGGCAAAGCCGCTCCAGCACACGCTTTGTCAAATTCACGCTCCACTGGTAGTTTTGGCTCCAGCACCTTCGCCGGCATCTCTCTTTGTAGTAAATTCACGGCGAGCTTATAAGGTAACGGCAACGGCTTGAAAGCACTATTAGAATTCAGCATGGTCTTCTGCAAAAGATCTTCGCTGTGAATTTTTCAAAAGCTTCGTCGGTGCCGGAGGTCTAACCGGTGTGGGATCATGCTTCGTCTTCAACTGAGACGTCACCCCATTAGTAACCTTCTTCATATAGTTCACCACCGAGAGGAGTTCCAAACGGAAAGCCTCCCAGCCTTCACCCTTTCGGAACTAAGATGACACCTCTATGTCTCCCACCTCCGTAGTCCTCGACGATTAGAAAGCGCCCATGCTTATTAGCACAACATTGGACGAAGATTTCTGGGAATCCATCAAGTGATCTTCTCCAAAAAGGAAAAAGGTTTTTGGCTTAAGAGGTACCTATCCTTACCTCGTTCGTTTCTTTGCTGTTATTTGCTTATTGTTATTTTGTTTAGTTGTTGTTGAGTCTTAGTTTCTAAATAGTTTAGCTTAAGCTTGATCATTTGGAGTCATAGTTGGTTTTTGTAGGTTTAGGTTATTTTGAGATGGTTTAAGGAATTTGATACCCCAAATCCTGTTTTTGGAAGTATGAAACTCTTATTTTTTCTAGTTAGACCTTTAAGAGACCTTATGAGGAGTTAAAAACCAGAAAGGACTGAAATGTGGCCTAAAATGAATTTTTGGACCTCATCAAATATTTGATGTTCCTCATAAAACATTCGATGTGCGGGTGTAGAACGTTCGATACTCAGATAGAATGCCCTTTTGGGTTATTAGAGGCTTAGGACTTGTTTAACTTAAGGCATAAGACTAATGATAAAATCATTCCTCAGATTCGAAAGTCGGGGACTGCGTAGAGTATTTGACAGATCTGTACGACACAAGTGAGTAAAAACTCACATGGATACTTGTTATTGTTATACTTTTATGCATTACATGATTATTTTAATGTACAAAACATGCATGTTTACAACTCTTATGAAATGCCTATTTATTCTTAACTACGAACTTCATTTGTGAAAACGGTTGTAAGTAATTAATAAGATAATGAAATAATGAGTTGTGAATAACATGCATATAAAAGACACAAAGATTAATGTGCATCGTATGACATGGTTGCACCGTCTTGAACGTAATAATGGTCATGAGCTTACTATTATTACGGGTTAATTCTGTGGTTAAAGAGTTTTCTTTTATAAAGAGGACCTTGAATCCAATGATTAAGTTTTGTGACAACGCATCATTCTTTGAGTAGGTCACTAGTTACGACTTTGGTGGGTCACTAGTTACGACTTTGCTAGTCAGTGTGGACCACCCAAGGTCGGACTCAGTCGAACTACTAATATAAGACGGTATGTTTATGCAATGTCTGAAACACCAGAATTGTACCAGAAGTCCTTTGGACGCGCAAACCTTGCTGAGAAAGGTTAACATCTCATGTAGACCATATGGTTAACATATCACTTATTCTTGATTATCTCATGTATTATAAATATATTGCATCATGACATGTTTATGATACAAACTGAGAATACCAATGCTTGTGCTTTATAAACTGAGTTCACAAATAATAATATATATAATATGTGCATTATTACTTACTAAGTCGTGGACTTACTCTTATATCTTTTTCACTTATGATCTTATGTAACTTGTTAGATCATTATGAGGATGGCTATTTATGAGAATCACTTGGTTCGTTTGGAGGATGTGCTCCGCGTGATATTTGACAAATTGGAGCTGGTGTGGCTAGCTAGGATTTGGTTCGGAGGTGGCGACTCCTATCATGATATGATAAATATGATTTACAATATGTATCTCGAATTAGAAGCCAACTGATTTTGTGTTGATGTTATGTCTAAATTGTAATCTTTATGATATTTGATGACTGGTTTTTTAACCTTATTTTGAAAACATTAGAACTTATTTTATTTATGACATTATGGTTATGTTTCTTTTGCTATTCTGGTATTCTTTTATTGTGGGTATTAATTACTATGTCTGCTCTTTATAAGTAAAAAGTCTTCCGCTGTAGACTCTTATTCCTATGAAAGTGTATGATCCTAGAGTTTTAACATGATGGATAGGTTAAGGCTGTGAGGCGAACCGCTAAGTCATTTACAAATTAAATGATTTTGTCGGGGCATTGCTGCCAGCTTGAGCAATGCCAATGACTAGAACCCAGAGCCTTCGTCAAATTTTCCACCGCCCCGCTAGATGATTTTCTCACGGAACCAGGTTTGTCCGTGGGGGAAGAAGGAAGCCTACAAGAATTTGAAACAGCGAGAGTCCAGGGAAGAGAAAAGAAAATGGGGGAAAAGAATGTGAATCGGTGTGGTTTAAAAGAACCAAAGAACGCGAGTGGCCACAAACAAACACATGGCGCAAGTCAAATTTTAAACGAGCTCCCCCAAAGGCTAAGAATCCATTATTTTTAAATTCTCGTCATCCTCATCATTGTCTCGCATGCAAGAATTGGGGAAGGTAATTGTTGGAAAAAATAATTTGGATTGATGAATGAGTGAGGCCCAACAAGCGTTCATGAAAGAGGCCCCAAGCCCATGGCGAAAGCCACCCACACCTCCATCTCGTAGGCCCAACCAAAAGACAAGGGTATGATCTGAATAATTTGACTCTTCTTTGAAGAGATGTCATAAAGAGTCTTATCACAAGCCAAGCAAGCGTCAGGCTTGAAGACCTTCCTTTTTAACTAACAACAGTCCTCCTGATGGGACTTGTCTCCTCGTTACCTCCAAAGAATCCAGCGATCGGGAAACTTAGGCATGTCTTAAGCCTCGCTCGCAGCAATGACTCTAATGATCACTATGAACCATCTTTGCTCAATTACTTCTAATGACCTGACGCCCCAACAAGGGACTTAGCATGTCTACTTCATCTCACCTCAAGCCTCCCACTATGAGGAAAAGTACATGTCACGTCAACTTTGAGCTTGCTGAAAGCCTTCACGCGAGATACGGCCACTAGGCCTACACGTGTTAGCCAAGTCACATCATTCGGACAGCACGAAGACCTATACGCAGAGGACGAGAACTTTCTCTCCCAAGGCCAAGTTCGCCAATAAATCAAAGAAAAATCCAAGAAGCAAGGTAAGAAAAATCTTCTGGCATAATCTTTCGGTGAGTTCTCATTAGAATCGCCGTGATAGGAGAGTTGTGAACAATAGTAGGTCGTTCACGGCTAAAGCTTCCAACTCACTTCATCCTTTTAAGATCCTTCATCATACACTCATTTTCTTTAAAGATCAACCCAAAATATTCAGGTTGCATCGTACGGAACTCACGCAGTTCCTCACCTCCGATTTGCATCATACTGACTTGATTGTCAAAGTATCTTCGGCTCCGGCTGAAGACTCTCTGACCCGTTTCTTTCGTCACAGCGGCTTAATGTCCGAAAAGATGCGGAAACAACGTCTGTCAAAACCACCAACTCGGTAGGCTAACATTTCGGCCTTTGATCCTACTTGCTGGAATCTGAGATATCCATCCTCAAGACGGCCCATCACCTCTTGGGCCGCTAGGTGCATCTTTGGGCCGACGACTCATGAAGAAGGCGAATTTATAAGATTAGTGCATGATTGAGAGGTAGAATCAATTACCTCGTTCTTTAATCTTTTGTACTCTATTAGATTAAGACAAGGTGGCAATGATAAAATCTATTGGATCCCTTTCAAGAGGCGGGTATTTGAGGTCATATCTTTTTTAGGCGCTTATTTTACCCGCTGACTCTCACTTTCCTTTTTTTTTTATAAGTAAGATCAAATATATTATCAAAAAGCGTAAGGCCCCTACGTACACAGGGAGTATACACAAGGACCACCAAAAAGAAAAAGAAAACCCAAACAAGAAGAACCCAAAACACCCGCAAGAAACCCACCCACTACAAAGCAACCCTAAACCCGCATACACATCTTATTTTTTCCCCGCTAGACCAATGCTTCCAACATCAAAATTGAGAGAGCATTCCAAATTTTCAGCTCCCTCCACCCCTTCGGTTTCAAACAGAACCCCCATCCACTCGCTGCTGACTCTCTTCAATTTCACTCATCAGATCCAAAAACCTTTTTTTATTGTCCCCAAAAGAAATCCCTAGAGCTTGAGCGATCTCCAACGAACTAACACCTGCCTCAGAGTATCCATTAATCAAATCACTCTTCTCTGAAGAATCTCCAATCTCCGAGATGGTCTTCGGGAAACAAGAGCTCGGCCGGAGAAAGCCCCGCTTAAGGAGACCCCTCGCCGAGGAGATTGAGCAGAGGGCTTGACAGTCGAAGAACCATCTGCGAAAGCCGGAAAGAACCCTCCATCTTGGACCCCGCCAAGCCAACGGGCTCAAACGCTGCAAACAACCCAGATACCCCACCCGAGACTGAAGACCGACTACCTACCAACGGGGCAGCGGCAGGCGCGCTCTGATCGAACATAAGCAGGCGCCCTACGTCACAGGGGATATACACAAGGACCACCAAAAAGAAAAGAAAAAATCCAAAACAAGAAGAACCCAAAACACCCAAAGAAACCCACCCTACAAAGCAACCTAAACCCGCATACACATCTTATTTTTTCCCGCTAGACCAATGCTTCCAACATCAAAATTGAAGAGCATTCCAAATTTTCAGCTCCCTCCACCCCTTCGTTTCAAAACAGAACCCCCATCCACTCGCTGCTGACTCTCTTCAATTTCACTCATCAGATCCAAAAACCTTTTTTTATTGTCCCCAAAAGAAATCCCTAGAGCTTGAGCGATCTCCAACGAAAAACAACACCTCAGAGTATCCATTAATCAAATCACTCTTCTCTGAAGAATCTCCAATCTCCGAGATGGTCTTCGGGAAACAAGACTCGGCCCGAGAAAGCCCCGCTTAAGGAGACCCTCGCCGGGAGATTGAGCAGAGGGCTTGACAGTCGAAGAACCATCTGCGAAAGCCGGAAAGAACCCTCCATCTTGGACCCCGCCAGCCAACGGGCTCAAACGCTGCAAACAACCCAGATACCCCACCCGAGACTGAAGACCGACTACCTACCAACGGGGCAGCGGCAGGCGCGACTCTGATCAACTCCCCCACAAGCTAACCCAATACATCTTTGAAGCCTCTGAATCTTGTGCTTATGATTAGTAGAAGACAGGGCTTAGCCGACTTCTGGCAATCACTAACGCCGAAGGGTGCACGGCTCCACAGAAAGACCATCGCCAGCTAGAGAAACAGACCCTCGAACCTGAAACGACCCTTCTTCACTTCACAGCTCTGTCACCTCTAGAGAAATAAGATAAGAAAAAACCCCCCAGAACCGGTCCGCTCGAGAGTGGTTGACTCCGTGACCCTAGCAGCAGTCAAACCCACCGCCGGAGAAGAAGAAGACTGGTCAAGCGGCGAGAACTGGTCACCGGCATAACACACACTCCACCGGAGAAGACTGGCAGGGAGAAAAACTGGTCACCGGCAAGGAGAAAAGCTGGTCATCGGCCTCCTCTGACCCCATCGGCATGTTCTGGTCAAGCGGCAGGGAGAAAAACTGGTCACCGGCCTCCTCTGACCTCATCGGAGAAGACCCAGCTTGCCGAACCTGATCACCGGCATCCTCTGGCCTCACCGGAGAAGACTCTTGCCCCGCCGACTGGGATGAAGAGCCACCTTCATCCTCTGTGCACACCAGACGGAACCCAGTCGACACCGGAACCAACACCACCTCCGGTGGGGACACCAGTGCAACAAGGCACGGTTTGGAAGAGACCGTAACCATGCGACCCAAACCCGGCTTTGATCCGCAACCCGGCTTAGACAGGGGCTTGGGCTTGAGAAGGAGTTTCTTGGGCTTGCGGGCCTTAACGGGCTTAGGCGCAGAGCCCTTATAACCTGAATGACCCGAAGTGGGCTGCAAGCCCAAGCCCAAAATCTGCCACCCTTCCTTCACACGCCCAAAGGCCCGATCAATTTCAAATTTGAAATGATTCAGGCACTCCAGAAGCTTCCGATGAGATCCTCCTCCGGCGTGAACTCTTGCCGTTCGAACTCTGGGACCGATCTCTGCACCAAGATTCTTACCCACCGGTTCTACCCAACACTCCAGGTCGTAGCAGTCCACCGCCGACCTCAGCACCGGTGATATCTCAGGCGATCCCCACGGAAAAAGATCCAGCTCTGCCGTAGACCCAGCAAAACCCAACAACCCATTCGCGACATCTGCAACCGGATGCTTCAAAACCGAAGAAGGGACCACCGATCTAACCACCGCCGCGTACGACGGAGCGGCACCAGCAACAGCACCCATCACCGGAGACGAGGACCCAGCCTTGGATCCAAAGAAGGCCAGTGCTTTGCTCAACTCCCCAGAAACACGACTCCAGCCCCGCCCAGCACGGCCCTCGGGGAAGAGGATCCCTTAAAGAGCATTTAGAGATCAGTCTCCTTTGAGAGTGGAGGACGACAACTTTAGGGAAGATTTAAACTTTAAATAACTTGAAAAAGAGGCACGTCTTTATGATGGATTGATGTTGTATGTGTAAGAGCAGCAAAAAAACCATTGATCATCTCTTGCTCCACTACAAAGTGAATCTTTTTGGGATTGAGTAAGAGCACTAGTAATGGTTTTCCTAAATCTCATTTCCTTCAATAGATGTAGGAAAAACTCTTAAAAAAAAACCTCTACAATGGCTTCCCTAGGTATTCCCTAAACCAAGAAAACCACTTTGCTTCTCTTACCATTATTTTAATATAAAAGACTTTCTTTATCTTCTACCATTTATTTTAAACAATTTTTAATGGTCTTCTCTTTTCTCTCTCTTTCCCCTAGCATTTAATTTTAAGAATATTTAAATGATATACAAAAAGAATAAGAAGCTATTATAAATTTTATTTGAATAGGAAAATAAAAAGTAGTTTAATTCCTACATTTAAAAAAAATCTAAAGAAAGCCATGCTAGTAGTCTAATTCATGCCCCAATAGGTGATAGAACTGTTAGCTTGTTGGAGAAGTTAGTTTGGAAGCCACTACAATTTAAGAGTTTGGAAAATGGTCCCTCTATGATTAGTGTGGTTTATTTGGGAAAAAAAAAAAAAAAAAAAGCTCGATTGTGAGAAAACAGTTATAATCAAAAGCCATTATGTTCAAATCTCTTTATATTTGGATAATTACTTGCAATAGTTCTTGTTTTCTAATTTCCTAGAATTTCTAGATTTGTGCTCTTAATTAAGTGACTTTCTTGTATAATTCATGTACTTGGGTTGTCCTCAACTTGTGCGTTTTTATTATAAGATTGAATTACTAATATAAATGAAATAATGAGTAATGAACTGAAGATATTTCTAAAGCATGGCAATGAGAATGAAGATTCTTAAATGACTGCCCAATTAGTCTAATAATGGAGAAGCCTCAACAGAAAAGAAACAAATAAGAAATGTTATCTCACAAATCTAACTGTTGAATCCAGTATGATTTCGAATGAGGAATCACTTCGTGGAAATCATGGATGGCCTTGACTTGAATTGATGTGAACTAAGCTGCTCATGTATTTGTCTGAATTTCTCTTTAAGCCTCTTAATCTGCAAAGGCAAAGGCAGTAGCACATTGGTCAAAACCAAGAGAGAATGCCAAATTTGACAGTCTGAAGAAAGAAAAGTAAACATCACTGGAATACCCTTTTCAGCTCAATCTCTGTATCTCGCTTCCGCAGGTGCAGTGAGTGTTGCAGGTTGGTGATATCAAAAATATTATCCAAGTCATCTTCAAAAGCAGATTCCAAGTCCTCCCGGAGGAGTGCAGGCAACTTGTCTACAACCGGCATTAGCAGGAAGCAGTTGAACTGTAAAAGGCATGTGCAAATTGAAGAGATGTGAAAAGAAAACCAAGGCATTGAAGAGGATTCATGAATATATATCTTTTTCCCAATATATGTTTTTTACATATAGTTTAATGTCAATGTTACATCAATCTCTAATTTAGCAACTAAACAATGTAGTGGGGAAAAAAAAAAACTATAAAAAAGGAAGCATGTCATGAATAAAATGCACACAATAAAAAAAAGCACATTGAAATCAACAAGGAAATCTTCATACTTACTACAAAGAAAACAAGGTTAGTCTTCATAACCATGTCAATCATCCAATTAGCTCTATTGAAAAAACCTAACATTGACCAGCAAGCAAGATATACACACAAACCTTTAATTCTGCAGATGCCAAGAAATATTCTTTTATGCCATGAAATATCTGCTGTACCAAAGCATAAACAAGCCTTTCAGATGAAGGAGCAAGCCTCCGATTCCAAAGTGTACTATCCAGAAGATCAGCCAGCCTTGTTTCTGTTGTCTGAACAGAAGAGGTCGAGTCAGTGCCCGAGGCCAGATGACTGAGCTTTACATCCCCCTTTGGTTTAGTATCCTGCTTCTCATTGCCAACAGACCCCAGCAACGAATCATGGGAAAGTCCAGCAGACACAGGATTACCACCCACAGTAGACTGTTCTGCTCCTCCAAACGAGTCTAAAAATTGGCGTAACCCGGCCCGATTCTAAAAAAATTGATGTCAATAGTGACATATGATTAGTAAAGCAGCAGAAACTAACTAGTTTTTCCATGTTCTTGCCTTTTAACTGTTGAGTCTCATGGAAATGAAATCAATCATGTTTTACTCTGTTTTCTTTAGCATTGGCAGGCACTAAGATAACCTGTCCATATGTACATACACATGTACACGCACCCGCACATGTGATTTTAACATCAGAAAGGCATGTGCACACGAGCGACATTAAGACTATTTTTTTTAACATTTCAAGGCACAAATAGATCCTTTCCATATGCACTACATAGAAAAAGTTAAATTACACAAACACATGCATATACATAAAAGAAACAATTATCAAACATATCCCTTATGCTTTAGCCCATTTTCAATTAGCTCATTGGGTTTGCAAATTTATCAATCAGTTCCTTCAGCTTTCCCCCGCTCCGATCAACTCCCTCCTTCCTATTTTGTTAACTTTTCTACCAAAATTTTGAAATTTCAATTATTCCCCCCCCTAAAAAAAAAGAAGAAGAAGAAGATGGCAGAGCCACTATGTCTGTGGCTGGAGCCACCACCTTCTAAGATGGTGACACCACTGTTGGAATTGTTGTTGCAGCCGTTGTAGTGGCCACGGTTGTGGCAGACTAACAGCCTGTTGCTGGGGTTCAGCATTGCCACCGTCATCTTCTTCTCTATCCTTATTTTTTTTCTTTTGTGTTTC
>FXXK01000173.1:240871-285397 GCA_900184695.1 Betula pendula | reverse complement strand
AAATTAGCTACAAACCAGTTTGTAGCTCTGTCCTTTACGTAATGACATTAGTCTGCCTGGGGTAAACCTACTTCCTGCTCAAACAGTGTTCATCACCCACTAGAATGGATGCTATCCCCATAAGTTCTCTCTCTCTTTACATTCTAATCTTAAATAAATCTCACCCTTTGATAAATATGAAATACAAACATAGCATAATATCACCAGTAAACTTTTCATGACCTCGGCTTCAATAAAGGCAAAATTTTCTAGGACTACTATAAGGCCAGCTACACTTTACAGTAGATACTGTAAAGCACACACAATTAAGGAACAATATGTCAATTAAACAGGTACAGCTGCAATGAAGAGAGCAGGCTCAGATATTTATTAAGACACATAACTCTCTGATATTGTCCTCCTTTGGGACACATGCTGCTCCCTCATCCACTACTAACTATTGCCCTTAGCATCTTCCATGTGTCAAACGGCCTCCTATTAGAATATTTTTGTTTTAAATGACTGGCTGAGCAGATGACAAAATGGCAAATTCTCACACTGGAGTGATAACCTCTACTAAAGGGACAGTACAAGGAGGAATTCAATTCTAAGTCACCTGAACAGGGTGCAATATTTCGATTATTTCCTAGGCCGAGCCAACCTCTATGGCCGGCTGGGGGTGGCCAAACCACCACTTGCCATTTTGAGGTGGTTCAGCCACCTCCCAAATGGCCATGAGTGGCTCCAGCCACATGCAAATGGTTAGGGAGTGGTTTAGCTACTCATTTTATTTTTTATTGTATTTTAAAAAATGAGGGGCGGCCAAACTACTCCCAAATGGCCAGGAGGTGGTTCAGCCAAGCCCAAATAGGGCTAAAGGGGATGGTAGAACTACCCCCAAGCCATTTGGGGGGTGATTCAGCCACCCCCAGGCTGGCTAGAGGAAGTGGCCATAGCACCCCCATTTTTTTCCTTGATTAAAAAATAAAAAATAAAAATTGTTTATTTAGAATTTTTTTTTTTTTTTAAGTAGTTCTAGTTTTTTATACACTTTTAAGAATTTTTAAATTTTATGAAGGGTATTTTTGTCATTAAGGGGAACATTGACAAATTTTGATAATTTGGGAAAGACATTGACAATACGGTAGTAGTTTGAAGGGGATAAGTGTACTTTTTTCAAAATTTTGTTTGTTAAATATATTAATAGATTAAAAAGGATGTATCAATTCTATGATTTGGGTTAATAATATGATCCAATATAGCTGACTTAAAGATTACGTGCATAACAAGACTTTTCACACCAGAGATTTTTATTCCATTGAATGTGACAGCTCAAGACACCATGAAGATCAAGATAATAGTACTTATCACCTGATGAAGAAAAGGTTCAAACGTGTCCCTAGCCTTTGCAACAGCTATTACGCAAGCTGTCCTGATTTCTCACATAAAAAAGGAAGAGAGAGAAAAGGAAAATCAGTAAAATCAAAAACAAATTACATATGAAATTATCCCACATATTTAAGTAAATTATAAAACCATCAATACCTTGAGTAGTTTGTTCCATCATGAATATCTTCAACTCCACAGGCATTTACAATTTCTTCCCGCATAATTGGAGGGCATTTAATTCCTCCAACTACAAAACGAAATTCAGCCATGGCACGATGATATTGTGCACCCCCATAAAGACGCATTCCAGCATTCTACACAAATCAAACCCAAGGTCTATTTTGCAATTTCATAAAACTCTGTAGTTGTGTTTGAGAAACAAGAAACTCTATCACTCCATATATGGCAGTTCACTGAAATACTTTAGCCACATATTAGTATTACTGAGAAGAAAAATCTTCTATATAGATCAGGAGGCCCATTTAATTCTATATACTGGAGCACTATTTATAGAGCAGAATTTATAGAAGAAACTGAACTTATCTCAACTAAGCCTTAATTCCAACTAATTGGGGTTGACTACATGGATTCTTTTATGCCACTAAGCCCTATCTAAGGCCAATATCCCTAGTTAACTCTCTAACAATCATGGCTTTCCTTGTAGCTTCTACCCACATCATTTGTTCCCTCCTTTTCCCCTTTTTTCTCCTTCCACAATAGTGTGATCAACAAAAAAAAAAATTACAGAAAGAATCAGATTGAACAAGTATGAGAGGAAAATAAAATAGGGAAAATAGAAAAAGTAATAGAAGATAAAAGCACACAACTTTTCAGCAAGTTACTTGTGTTTTGTTTTATGTGTGGCATGCAAATATATTAGAAACTTCAGTTCATATCTGTATTTAAGGTCAAAGAATTCTATGGCTTACAGGTATTAACTTATGAGGAAACTGAATACCATCGGAAGCAACAAATGCCCCCCCATTATTTCTCTCATCTTGTAGTGTTTCCCCTGTAACAGAAAGAAACAAACTGTTCAAGATCCGACAAAGCAACATAAGCAAATGAATCAATCAATCAAATTATAAGAAGAACATAACAACAAATGTCAATGAAAGGGTAAGTTCACTTTAAACAATGACCATATAACGATACAGTATCCACCATATGTCTAAGTTGTACCCATTAAGCAACATCAAGATGATTTACCATATTTATCTGGAGGTGCAACAACTGTCCCTTTCAGTAGCAACGACAACTGAGTGATAAAAGATAGTCAGTCAGAATGGATAATCATGATTTGGGACAATAATAGTGTAGTAGTAGCAGTGCTAATACCCAGTATAGATATGCTTGTACATGTGCATGTATATTGAATCTGCCTTTTTTATTCTTTTCTTTCTAAGCTAATTCTTTTTTTTTTTTATGCTGAATGCATAATCTATGTGCTGTATGAAGGAAGTTTGAAAAAATGGACTTTAAAGTACTCTTTCAAGCACAAATCGAATAAAAAACTAAGCATGTCCTGCATAATTTCATGCAACCTCTTTCTGGTCCAAGACTTTTGTTCTCATTCAGGTACCATAAGCTACCAAAGAAAATTAGATATTGGCACTTGGCAGCACTAATAAACAATATGCATCCTCCAGAATGAGTTGAGACCTTGGTCAAGAACAGATCATGAAATGCTCTTCCTTTCTCCTTTAATTTTACTTCATCCAAGGTGCTGCACATAAAAAATAATTATAGCAATAATAAATAAAAAGAAATCACTACATATAAAAGAAAGATATTAACAAGTAAACAACTATACTAAAACTAAAGATTCTAGCTCTCCACAACACACATGTAGCTTCATTGGAATTTGATAATTTAACAGGCCAAATACAAATTCTCCGTCTAATATTGCTTCAGAAAAAAAAAAAAATGCATTTTATAAGTTAAACTAGAGACCTGAGTTCCCGATTTATTTCATTCAGCCTTCTTGTTGTGCTGCGGTACTCCTTTTCAAGGAGGGGAATTATCGATGGAATGCTTTCCATATACCTAGCAAGAACAATCTTCTCAAACATTTAGCCACCGAATATTGCAGGCAAACAAAGTATACATAGATTATGAGATGGGCAATGAACAAAATGTAAAAAGGGGATAAATGCATGTACCTTTTCTGCAGCAACTCTTCCAAGAACAACCTAAGTTTGCTTACACCTATTCTACTTCTTTCTTGCTTTGACAGCGATCGGCCCAACTTCTCCTCCAAAGATGCAACATCATCCACCTCTCTTAGGGATATTGCCTACATTATAAAATATGCTTAAATTTTGGAACATTAGAAGTGAAGCAGAAACAGATGACCTTTAACATATCCACATATCCAATATGACAATAAAGCACAGCTCATATCTACATAACAACCAACATGCACTTTGTGCTCAACTCAACTTAAAATTCAATCCCAATTCTGTTAGGTCTAAAGTTTTGTTGGCATATTCCGTTGAGGAAACACTAGTAAACGTTAGGTTTACTTCTTAAGTCTAAGTAAGTCATGTTGGATGAAACTGAAGAACCACTGCACGTACTCTTAAAGACACCGTCGTGATCGACATATCAATCTCAATCATTTAAGACGGTGATTAATCAAAAACTTAAGAATTTAACCTTAGGAGGTTAGAATGGTTGGATGATACATAAGCAAGGATTAAAATGTGTCGTGAGTTGCACAATATTGTTAGGTTTTAGTTTTAAAATAACTTATTTTTCACAAATTATTTACTGGCCTTCGAATATTACTATTATAGTTCGTATGGTGTCCTTGGGTTGAGAAACAGAATGCTTCGAGTGAAGCACATCCGGAGATTGTTTGAAAGGTAATTGTCGTTCTGAACTCAACCCAAGAGCATTGTAAGATGATCATGAGATAGATCATTCAAATGGTCATGCAAAGAAAGAGAGAGTGAGAGAGAAAAACAGAGATGAAGGAGATGAAGAAAATGATTAAGGAAAGCGTTATGTGTTTACCCTACTTCCTAGTCACAAGTGTAAGAAAATGATTAAGGAAAGCGTTATGTGTTTACCCTACTTCCTAGTCACAAGTGTATTGTACATTGAGAAATGACAAAAAGAGTGGTATACCCTTACTCAGGTATACTTATTACAATAGTAACATATGACAGTAACTGACAACATTTGGCACAATGTAGGATATGAAAAATTCCTTAGTATTAACACCATCATTCAAATGTGACAAGACTAGATAAAGTCATTACTTACTAAAACAAAAGGACTAGATAAGTGGAATAGTGGTATACTGAACCTGTTTAAACTCATCATTTGTTCTGTAAACCGTATCATGTCCAGAACCAACTCTTCCGGAAGGCACAGATGTGAAAAAGGGAGAGTCACCCAGTATGAAGCCATCAAGTGTACATGCAGGTGGTGAAAGGAAAACCTCTACATCTGATGCACGGGCAAACTGGGGTATTTTCGTATCAAGCTTGGTCGAGACAATTACAGTCCTTGAAAGCTCAGGATCAATCTGTATAAGATCATGAAAATACTCAAAACTTTGCACATCATACCAAATATTTAAGGTAGTTGATCCGTACCAGGATACAGTTTCTACAAGACATGAAATTTAATCTCAATTCAAATCGGTAAGTTGACAGACAGCAAAAATTTTGCCTCAGGGCAGGAGGCTCACTTAGTCAGGAGCAGGTATAATATTCAGAGACATAGTTTTTCCGTGTGGCTTGCTCCTTAAAACGATTGAAGGGTCAAGAACTTCTGGCAAAGAAGTGTCGAGTAGCTTTTGTTGTACGTAATTCTGTGAGTATTTTGCACTTGTTTTTGGAATTTCAATTAAATGGTATATTTGGGCTGCTGTGGTAAGTAGATGCAAGATGAACTGAACTATTTTGAGATAGAAAAAGATGATTGATTGGTCAAAAAAACATTTGAAGAGAAAGGATGCGTGTTCAGGAGCATCCAAGTTCAAAGCAAATCAAAGTCACTAGTCCACTAGGTCCAACCGCTAACTAGCATGAGTCTATTCTATGTGTGTCCTAGTTACATCTAGTTTTAAGTTATTCATATTAGCTATTGTTTTGCCATTGGTGTTTTAGAAATTCATGTGACTGGCATGTAACTTTTAATGAGTTCGAAAGGTTAAGCTTAGACAGATTGTTATATATGTAATGAAGAGATGAAATCTTATTGCTTATTATACTCACTTAAAGAGTCATTATGAAGCATCTTTATCTATTTTATAAAAATTCAGATCTGAACTATTTCTTGGGTCTTTTGGGTCATTTTAAGAAATTTTTTTCTAGTTCCAACTTCAACCTTACTTTCTACCTTTTGCTATGATCTGCTGTCTTACTGCCAAAAATTATTGTTAATGCCTTTGTTTGCTTCAACTGGCAAGAAAAGTGGTGCCTTCTTGCTTTATCAGATCATGTCTACATCAGATCTAAGCTCTTTTTGCATCAATGTGGTTAAGCATGATCAGGAAAACCAATTCTTCGGCCACCAAATACTGCATATATCTCACAACAGAATGGTGTAGAAAATCGGAGAAGATGGTTATATGTGGTTGCATGAGATAATGGTTGTGGAAGACACAGTAGTTCATAAGGAGTTCTTACATGCCTGGAACATGTAAGTTGCTTACCGTGGCTATTCAAGAGGAGATGTAATGCAGCTTCATTTGACAGCAAAAATGATGTGTTGTTGACCTGGTTACTTTGGTTTAAGAAACTTCAGGGTTTTAGCGGATTTTTTTTTTTTTTCCTTTTATAGGATAAAGTCTCTCATCTGAAGATTCTTTACATTTTCTTTTTCAGTTTGTATATGATGTGATGTGATGTGATGTAATAAGTTTGGCGATAGGGTGTTGTAGCCGTTCATGTTCTCCTTTCATATATCTATATACTCACAGACAAACACATACATAGGCATGGAAATTGGAAATTTCCTCATAATTTCTTTTGCAGGAAACCACTAAGTAGCGATCACAAAAAAAGTTGCCTATAATACTTAAGCATAGTCCTCAAAGATAATTATTTTTATGGTTACACAATGGATAGGTTTCTCTTCCTTTTAAAAAGAAAAAGAACCCAAAAAAAAAAAAAAAAAAAAAAAAACTTCACCACTGATCTTTAATCACTTTTACGATCATACCCTTAAACTTTAAAAATGTGTCAATTTAGGGTTACCATGTTTTAAAAGTTTCCAATGCCAATCCTTCTGTCCAAATTGATGAATGAAATTTTTAAAATATCTTTAAGATGTTTATAAAATTATAAAAATACCTTAATTTAATAATTAAAAAATAAAAACAAAAACAAAAAAGACGGGATTATTTTTTATTTACAGAAATCCGGTAACTCTCACCCACTCTCCTAATCAAACAAAGGGCAAGATAAGCTATCAAGAAATGACAAGAACGGATACGTAATCATGAAGTTAAGAAACATAAAGGATTAGAAAGGCACATACTTGCATAACCACCCGCCGAGTAGTTGCATTGCTCCAGTCACTGCAATCTTCGAGACATAATATAATGAACTCTTTATGCTGCATTTTCGCTCGCACAAGGGATTCCACTGCACGACCTCGACTCTACCCAGAATTCGAAATCAATCACCATTACAATCAGAAAAACAAAAACAAAAACAAAAACAAAAAATTGTTAGAGTGGCTTGCATTGGACCTGTAGCGCCCGATTCTTTAGACCTGGCGCAGGAGCAATAAGTCCAGGAGTGTCTATAATGGTAAGGTTTGGGCAATACTTATATTCCACTTTAATGATAATTTCTTTAGTTGAGAATTGACAAGGGTCGCTCTCCAACCTCATGTTTTCAGCTTCAATGTATGCCTATGGAAAATCAAACTAGTGTTAAAAAAAAAAATTGAATTGAAAGCTTTCCATAGCATTCAAAAGCAAAAGACAGTCATTACAAAACCTGAATTTCTTGGAGGGATTTTTCCTCGGCGGATGGAGAATTGGAGAGCAGACGGCAGCGAGGGAGCTCACAGAGAGGGTCGTACTTCATGTGGAGAGTAATGGGTCGTCTGGTCTTTGTGCCACCGCCGACGTGATTGAACTGGAAGCCCATGAGCGCTTCCACCAGAGCGCTCTTGCCGTCCGTCTGGTGGCCGACAACCAGCACCGCCGGGGCCTCGAATGGGGTGTCAAACTCTTGCGCCAGACCGTGCAGCTCGTTGTACGCCTCGTACAGCCTCCACTGCTTCTCCGACTCCGATTCCGATTCCCCCATTCGGTTTTGAACAGGGCTGCCGGCGCCGTCGGTGCCCTCCGTCTCCATATCTTTCAAAATCCTCTTCCTACTTCTAAAGTGTGAATTGGGATGGGATGAGATGAGATGAGATGAGAACGCGTGTTCACGTGTTGTGTGTTGTGGCCCTGTGGGGCAGTCGTTTCATGTCTAGCGTTCAGTTCAGTGGTTACTCGCGCGCAACATTTTCAATTTTTTTTTTTTTTGTTTCTTTTATGGATCCAACGTGGATTTTTTTTTCTTTTTTTTTTGAGAAATTATATTTTCAATAGAGGGATGCTTGGTGTCCAAACCCAAGCATCCAACTCCCATCCAACCCCTTTTGTTGTTTTTCCAAAAAAAAAAAAAATTAAAAAAGTTTTTACACTTAAGTTGGATGAGGGTTGGATGGGAAAGTTGGAAAAATATACTTTCCCTTTTCAATAACTGTTTATTTAGAGTCCTTGACGCCTAGCATCCGTTTTAGTTGAAAAAAAAAATTAAAAATTAAAAAAATTACATTTTTTCACTAAAAAACTCAATAAAAAATAAAAAATAAATATATTTTTTTTAACAAAAAACAGATTCAGGCTTATTTCATCCCCATTTCATAACCTTAGAAAAAAAAAATAGAAATTTGATAAATTTAAAGCTGTTTTTTAGTGAAAAAAATGTGATTTTTTTTTCAACTAAAACGGACGCTGGGCGTCCGTCACAACTCTACTCGTTTATTTATGGACAATAAGATTTGAGTAGAGATAGGCGTGACGGACGCCTATCGTCCGTCTTTTAGTAAAAAAAAAATTAAAAAATAAAAAATAAAATGCTTTTTTTCATTCAAAAACAATCTTAAACTTATCAATAAAAAATATTTTTTTTAACAAAAAACAGGTTCAGGCTTATTTCATCCCCATTTCATAACCTTGGAGAAAATAAAATGAAAATTTGATAAGTTTAAGACTGTTTTTTAATGAAAAAAAATTTCCTTTCTTTTATTATGAAAAACGAACGCTAGACGAACGCCTAGCACGACTCATAAGATTTTACTTTCCCATGCCAATTCCAAGCACAGTAGGGTACCTCTCTAATTATCAATAATCTGTTTTAGTTTTTCTCTCTCCTTTATATCCTTTAAATTGTTACCCCTCCTTCTGTAATGTGTTGTGTAACTTTTTAGTTTTTTACTGTGGTTCTTTTTTATTAGTAAGTTAAACAAATCTATATTTTTTTCAATTTCTTGATAGTTGATAGAGCGGTCATGCACGGTGAGTTTCCGATGTCGAAGCCATGCACAAAAATCTAAGGTCAGAATGGCACGTTAATAGTGACGGCGAAATCATCTTTGATGCCTAAATTAGTGATGGTATATTAAAAGAAGATGAATAGACATAATTTGAATATAAGCAAAATATCAATGAAAGAGTGAATTGTTGTAGCGTACATGTCCAGCCATTTTCCTCACCTTTTGTAGAGCGTGGTTGTCCTGAATTGGTAAATTTGTCAAGTTAGGCAAGTATTGTCAATCATGGAATTGCTTATTAAATGTGGACTAAGATCCTCTCCAATTTTTAAATGAATAAGAGTCGGTTAGTATGAATAGAATTATCTAAAAAAATGTTAGATGATAATTGTATCCCTTTTATTTATACTAACTAATTTCTCTTTAAAATTTAATGATATTTTTTATTAAATGATCATCTCAATTATCTTGCTTCTTGGGCTCTTTTAGAGCCATCAATATCATTGCCTTAATGGGCGAGTTCCCGACGGATAAATATCTTTAGCATTTGTGATTAGCTTTCCTTAGGAGAAGGACAACTAACGGCTTCCTTCCTTTTTAGTGATCCTTTGACTTGGTTGTTTTTCATTTTCTATGATTCCAAATATAACGAGTTGTTCACGGGGCAAATCTTGATTCCCCATATAGCTCACTTCCACATGGGGCCTCAACCATGAGAAGTGATCTTGTGTACTTACTTCTTGGTGAACTCATGCCGTAGGCCTATGATGGGTCTACTCTTTTGGCATATGGGTCTTTGGCTAGTCCTAAGTATCAAAAGGGGGCAAAAAATTGAATTTTTAAACACTTAAGAAGATTTTTTGTGTGGAACAATTGATCGATATAATTTTAAGCATAACGATTAATGGCAGTCTGCATGCAAATAAGAATTGGTCATTTTAGCATTGACTCCTAGAGTGAATTTATTTAAGGCTCTAAGACGAACCCTATACCCTATTTTGGTCATTTTTCAGCTATCAAACCTTAAGAGAGAGAGGGAGAAAGAGGGAGGAAGGAAAATGAAGGTTTCTTGGAGGGTTTTTGAGTCTCTACTTTTGAGAGAAGTAAACCTACATCCAAGCTTGACTTTTTTGGTGTTATATAATTGTTTAAGCCCTTGTTTAGTTTCTGTTTGCGTGTGTGTTTGTTGTTAGAGTCTTAGGATGATTTTTTATGGTTTGATGGTGATTTTAGGGTTATATAACGTCCCAAGAAAAATTAATTAATAATTAATTTCACAACACGTCATTACATTCACATTTAAACGAAATAGGTCTAATTAATTATTTTTATTTAATACCACATGAAAAAGTGTGCATTGAGAGAATATGAATGAGAGTATATAGAACATTTCTCGTTAAATATATATATTTGTTTTTCTTTTTATCAAAAACAAAGAAGTCAGTTGTATGAAACTGTTGTAAGAGCATTCCTAATGGACTCAAAAGATGAAACTTTTGGCTATTTTGTAGGCTATTTTGTTGAGTAAATTTAACCAAAAGATGAAAAATTCTCCTCTAGTGGACTCAACATTTTAACTAAAAAAATTTGATGAGTGAACAGTACTCATCAAATTTGATGAGTACTATTCACTCATCAAATCTTAAAAAATTAATATTTTATCACTTCTCTTTATTTTTTATTTTTCCTTTCCCTTTTCTTTTTCTTCTTCCTTCCTCTCCCATGACAAAACTCACATACTAATAATAATAATAATAATAATAATAATATAAAGAATATTCTAAATGTTTTTTTTTATCACAAATTTTTAAGAAAAAGATAAATTTTTTAAAATATGACCGTCAAAATAAGACAACAATTTAAAAATATGACTATTAGGAAAAAGACAAAATTTTCAAAACATGACTATTGGGATAGGATAAATATTAAAAAATATGACGGTTAATAAAAGACAAACATTCAAAAATATAAATGTTTGAAAATGAATAAAGAAATCTTTGAAAAATAATATTTAAATGAAATAGTGATAATGAATAGTTAATTTGCTGAGGTTAGTAGAGGTGCTTTAAAAAAATTAATGGTTAAAATAGAGAAAAGTAATTTTCAGTTAAATTGACTAATAAAATTTGTTGAGACCACTAAGAATGCTCTAAAACATGTTATATTATTGTTTTTGCGAAAAGTAAATGAAGCCATTGAGGTTTGGGCTACAAAAAATTTCGCCAAAATATTGGAACCAAAATACAGAAATGGTCTGTCCAAAAAATAACAAAAGAATCACAACTAAAAAAAAAAAACTCTTAACCCCGAACCAAGGCTTTGTCTCTAAGTAAAGCTTCTACTGCTCTTCTCCCAGAGCGCAAAGCACCATCAAATGTAGCCGAAGTCAAATGGTCCCCACACGCGTACACACCCGACCCTATTCTTGGATTTTTCATCATATCCGTTGGCGGCCATTGATTGGGTTGTGCATACCCGATCCGATACGTTCTCAAGTGCCTCCACGACCCCACCAATGAAGCCCCAAACCATTCCGAGAGCTCCCCAACAACCTCAGCCCTCAGATCATCGTCGGACATGCCCTCAAACATTCCGATCAACGACACCGACACCAGAGCCTTGTCCCCTGGGCCATACGACGGAGCCACATTTGTAGCAAAGAACATGTTGTTCACAATGCCCTTGCCCGACCCGTTTAGAAACAACACTGGATCTCGGACCGGGACTTGACTCCGATCCATACTAAAATACAAACAAACCGTACTTCGAGCCGGTTTTTGCTTCACCTGTTCGCCCCTTCCCGGCAAAAGCTTAGCCGCTTGGGGTTCTTCAACGGCCACTATTACACCAAGCTCGCTCCTAATAACTTCACCGTTCTCTAGCCTAACACTCGGCGAACCCGAACCCGAATCCGTATCCGGCTCATCAAGATCGACGGAAACGACTTTGGACTTCAACAGGATCGAGTTGGGTGGCAATTTCGCCGCCAATTGTTCGGGGATTGCGCCGATACCTTTCGCCGGAAGAGCATTGTCGCCGAGAGCAAGACACTTGAAGACAAAATGGAATAGCCTCGACGTCGTCTCCAGCTCTTTATCGAAGAAAACTCCGCCGAAGAAAGGGCGAAAGAACCTCCTGATTATGGAATCGGAGAACCCGAACTTCCTCAACAAATCGATGGTGGGGAGCTCCTCTGAAGTGAGAATTTCGTCGTCGGATTTGGTCAAGACCCCAAGCGTCGTCGGCGCAATCAGAAGCTTGTCGAAAACCGAGCCGATGGGGTTTGCGAGGGATTGTATGGAGTCCCAGAAGTGGCGTAAAGGGTTGGAGACGGTGTGGAATTGGGAGTTGTAATAAACCCGAGCGCCAGAATAGAAGTTACGGAGGTCTAAGGATGGGTAGTGAAGAAGCTTTTGGGCTTCAGGGTAAGCGGTGATGAAGATTTGGAAGCCGCGGTCTAGAAGAAAGCCGTCGACGGCGTCAGTTCGGACACGGCCGCCGACTGCGTCGGAAGCTTCGAGGAGGAGGAAGGGGATGTTGTGGGAGTTGAGGTGGGTGGCGGCGGCAAGACCCGCAAGGCCGGCTCCGATGACGATGACACCCGTGGATTTTGGTTGCGATTGTATTCGTTGGGACGTCGACGACGACGACGAGAATGATGACGCTTGGGGTTTGGGTAAGACGCGGTGTTGGTGATACTGGTGGGCGTTGGAGTGAGGGAGAGAGACGAGGCAGAGACTCATATTTGGATGAGGTTTTGATTTCGGATTGATAGGATGGGAGTGGAAGCTCGTTTTGTTGCTGGACGTGCTGATGTGGCCGACCTTTCCACGTGTCGACGCCCGTCACTCTTCTATCTTTTTTGGATGATTACCCGCCATTCTTCTCTCTCATTTTTTTTTTTCCTTTTCTTCTTGCTGCCAAAGAAAAGGAATGAAAAAGAAAAGAGATCCACGATCCTCGATCCATCCTACCCTCCCAAGGATTGGGAACTTTATTTTGCAAGCCAAACTTCTTAAAAGATAAATAAATTATATTCAAAGGGGGGTGTATTCTAAATCTTTCATTCAGTCTTTTTGATGGGGATGGGATATAAAAGAGGATAAATTGTGGGCGAGCTTGCGGGTTTAGAGTTGCTTTGTAGTGATTGGGTCTCATTTGTGGGTGTTTTGGAATTTTCTTTTATTGATTTTTTTTTTTTTTGTGGTCCTTGTGTATACTTTCTGTGTACTTAGGAGTGTCTTACGCTTTTTATTTATATAAATGCTTCTTACATTATCAAAAAAAAAAAAAAAATTCCAGAGATTTGAGGGAACCGGCATCAATTAAGAACTCTACACGTACGTACGGTACCATCCAAATGTAATAGTATCTGTAATTGTTTGTAAGGAAGTAGTATAGTATATGGTATAGTAACTGTGTCATCAGCAAATCGACACACACAAGTGTACGATCGATGATTATTCTAATCCCCGGTTACCTGCCATCACAGGATCAACTGAGAGCCAAAATGTTTATCGGAGCCTCTGTTCATGACTACTCGGAGCAAATTTCAGCAAACACCGGCAGTCTCTTTTTTGAAGTAGGACCATAAAGAGCACCGTCAATATAGGCATTAACATCTTTCCTTGATTGAGGCTTTTCAGTTGAAGAATTTGGCAGCACGACCTCAATGCCATCATCTTGGGGAGACCAGTCGCCGCTAGTAGTGATCATACAAGTGGTGAGGTTTTTGCTCGTGCCTTCTGCTTTGGTGGGTGTCACCGCCGCCGCTGCTGCTGCCATGACCTCACAAACAAAGCGACTCTTTGGCCCGTATGGTCCTGATCCTGTACCACTGTGTGACTTCTGTGTCTGTGCCTCCACAAAAATACACAATGCCCTGATTACAAGCTGCATATGGATAAAGTATGTTCACAGATCGATATAAGTAATCCCATATTTTTCTCATTTTTCACCTCAGATTTGTTCTTGGCAGGGAAGCGAGTTGGGCGTAGCTCTTCCTTTCCATGTGCGAACTGCAAAAAAATTGGTAATTTTATCAATTTCAAACTAGTCATGTTTGCATCAGCTCATCAACAACTGGCACTGTTCGTTGAACTTGAATATTGTTTTGTTTAAACCATTTTTCAGAATCCTAACCGTCTGAATATTACTTTTTCTCTTTTAATTTTAAATGTTTAAACAAAGACAAAAAGTAATTAGTAATGCTTTTTGAATGAAAGCCTACCGACAAAAATAACAAAAAGAAAAGAAAAGAAATGGCATATGTAACTAAAAGAAATAAATCTTTTATGTTTTTTTTTTTTTTAAATCCCAGCCATTAAAGGAGATGATGACTATTTTTGATTTCATGATGAGAAATCTGAATCGTCCAATAATCGGTCAAAAGTGAGAGATCAATTAGGAAGGGGGGGGAGCTGACCTGGCATTTGAAGCCGTAGCGGCAGCTTCCAGAATCCTCCCAGGAGCGGCAAATGTCGGTCTTGTAAAAACTCTTCCCACCGGACGACGAAGGAGAAGACGACGTCGTGGAGCTTCCTGAATCGGTGACGGACCTCGCGAACCTTCCAGCCGGAATTGCCGATGCGACCAAAATCCCATCCATAACCAGTACGTCCTCCTCCACCTTCACCGGCGTGGCGTAGACGTTCGGGGATCTAGCCACCTCCAAGTTCTCCACCGGAGAGAGCGGCGAGTACTTGAAGGAGTCCGGAGACCCCGCGCGGAGGTACCTGAGGAGCGGCGACTCTCCGAGGTCGTTGTTCTCGTTGTAGTAGCTATAGCGGCCTCCTCCCAGGGGCGACAGGTTGTCCATCGATCCACTGCCGTTTAGGCTGCTCCTGAGTCGAGGGATCTGTGAGTTGCTACTGTTACTGTAAAGGCCTCCCATTGGATGTTGAGCTTCCCTGGAATTCCGACGCCAAATTCTGTGATTTTGCCTTGGACTCGTGCCAAATCTCCTAAGTTTTTTCTTCCTCTCTCTCTCGCTGATAATTTAGCTATAAATTGCTTTCGGTTTTATTCTCGAAATTAGATTTTCAACATTTTGAATATCCCGCCTAAATTATATTCTTCTATGCTATGGTAATACAGAGACCAAGAGTAGACTTACGATCCGGTAATTCCAGTTGTTCTTCGAATGAAAATGTAATGAATTAAACGAGAGAAGAATGAACAAATCGTTGAATAAACGAGAGAGAGAGAGAGAGAGGAAAAACAAAATACAAAAAAATGAGAACAATTTGAATAGCGCTGATTCACTTTCCAATAGAAATTTCTATGCTTCGGACGAATTTTTTTCTTTTTTCGTTCTTGTTTCCACAGTGATTTTCTTGTACACGTGATAGATTTTGAATTTAGGTTGAAGAAAAAAAGTTTCAAAAGCATAATAAATTTTGATGTTTTCACTCACAAACTTTCGACCGAGGCTCATAATAAAAAATTCAAAGGAGCAACAAACAACAGAGAATTCAATGAAATTCGGAAATGTGAAAAACAGAGAATCAACTGGAAATTTGAACAGAATAATAAACCTCAGAGATGGCGTCTTCTTCATCACAGAGAGGCTTTGCTTTGATTGGACGCAACTGGAATTTGTCCGATGAGCTTTCAGTGCAAACTAGGGGAGTCCTGTCTGCGGTTTTCAACCTTTACAAACTGGGCGTGAATAGTGAATAATACGACGTATATATATATATATATATATAGACATAATAGACTCTGTTTAGTTTACTAAAATACCCACGCATACTAGCCTTAAAAGAAGCCTGTTTGGATAGCCAAGCACGGCTGAAAGAATGGAATCCCCACTGCAACAAAAATCGAAAATACCACAACATTAACCCTATTGATTGATACAAACTATTTATGAGTCTTTGAACAAGCATCCAACACATATGCACAATTCACCACTGAAAGGCAAAATAAAAAAAAAATGTACAACTTAGACCCCCCCATCAATTGCATTCTTCAGATTACCCCCAAACAATGACATGAGACCCCCGTTATGGACTCTCCCCTCCGGAACCATAAAGTCGAAGCTTTTCCTCCCACTGTTACTGCTAACGCTGTCAAAGCCTTGCCCGTCCATCCGTCCCCCTGCCTTCTCAGCGCTCAAGAAACTTAAATTAGATGTTGACTTCATTGATGAAGGAACCAACACCTGTGGTGGTATGAGATGTTGTCGTTTCGCTGGCTTTTCCTGTGACCCAATGCGCTTGGGGACAACGCTGACTCTGGAGGAACAACTAGTGTTGCCATACCTACTCCCTGAAGTTGAAGCAGCAGACACAAGACCATGGAAGAGCCCTGGCGCAATCAGGCTGCCCTTGTTTGCCTCCCGCTCCAGCACCATGCTACTGTGAGCAGCACAAAGACCACTCTTACCCCTTGCAAATTTCTCACATTTTCCCTCTCCCCAGGTGCATCGCTTTCCCCCACCATGTGCCTTGCAGAAATCTGTGCTCCCTTGTGCACTCTTCCCACAGTTTTCAAACTTGCACCGCTTCCCTCCTCCATGTCTAACGCAACAATCTGTGCGACCGCGCGCACTCTTTGTGCAGCCTGGCACAGCACATCGCTTTCCACCCCCATGGGCAACGCAGAAGTTTGTGCCCCCATGGACACTCTTTGGGCAAATTCCTCCACCATCAAAGAGGCAGCGCTTTCCCCCACCATGCCCCTTGCACAATGGTGTGCTCCCTTCAGCACCTTTGGTGCACCCTGCAAATATGCAACGCTTTCCACCGCCGTGTGCCTTGCAAAATACAGTGCTCCCTTGTGCACCCTTGGTACATTCCTCGTACTGACAACGGCGTCCACCCCCATGAGAGATGCACAAACCAGCCTGTCCTTCAGCGCTACGAGTGCAGTCTTCCACCTTACACCTCTTACCCCCTCCATGTCTAATTGCCAAAGGCCTGACTTGCCCCGTGCAGCCTTGTTGCACCCACCTGCATATCCACAGCGTCTGCCACCACCATGTGCTATGCAATGATCCGTTTTCCCCTCAGCGCTTTTAGTGCAACCCAAGTGCTGGCATCTCTTCCCTCCACCATGGGCCTTGCAATAGGCAGTTCGGCTCTCAGCACCCTTGTTACACCCTGGTTTTTGGCATCTCTGCCCGCCACCATGACCAATACAAAGACCAGATGCCCCTCGTGCTCCTTTTGTGCAGCCCAAAAATTTGCATTTCTTAGAATTGCTGCTTCGGTGCTCAGAAGATGCTCCTGTAGTTGTTTGCTCAGAGAAAGTGCCAACCGAGTAATCTGAGGTAGTGGATGGTTCATGGCTCAGCTGGGATTTGGCCCCAAACTCTAGTTCTTGAGTTTGAGTCGAAACCTTGGCACTGTCCATTCTTGGAGCTAAAAGAAGTGATGGCATATAGCCGCCTGATTTCTTTGCCGATGTAGAACCCTCATCAACAACAGGAATCACGAGATGATTATCTTCAGCGGATACTTGGTTTCGGAGAGAGAAGGTATTAATATCAGTCTCTGTTGAAACTGAAATATCAAGCACACTTGAAGAGTCATTAGTACCTCCAGAAAGACTGAGTTGTAGGATTGAATCACCCTCAGATGACAACCTCCGAGGCAATGTTGTGGCTAGTCTCTTTTTCTTCTTTAAGTCCATATTGTAATAACTATCAGAGTATGCACTTGGTGTTGGGCCCAACCCAAGTACCAATCGGCAGCTGTCATCAGCAGCATTGGGAAAGTTAACTCCAAGACTGCTTTGGTTACACCTATATCTGGCTGCATCGCCACCTCCATAGCCAAGGCAATTCAAGCGTAGAGTAGTGTCGCCAAAGGTGTCATTTTTTTTTAGTTCTCTATCATAAGATAAAACAACCCCCTTCTTGTTCAGATCCATTCTCTTGACCGTGTGCACTACAGCTAAAAAAATCCCAACTAGAAGAACACTTTTTACAATGTGCTACAAGCAATCCGATATATCAGAACTAAATGAAAAAGTAGAAGAAATTCTAGTAACCTACTTCCTCCACTAACAAAGCCGGATGTGTCTGATCTGTCCATCTTTAGTATATATCAGCACCAACAGTACAGAATCTTTCAGTGAAAGCACATTAACTAGTATCTGATAACATTTCTTGGATAGAACCCTTTAATAAGAATGGTTAATATGGATGTGCAGAGATCTTTGGAGCTTCTTGTGCTCCTAGCTGAAAAACCATATAGCTTCATTAACCCTGGCAATAAGGAAAAAAGGAGACTGCATTTAAATCAAATAGTCAAATTGGGAAAAGAATTAGATATGAATTTTTTTTTCCATAATTGGTTGCAAAACAAGATTGTGGATATTCTAATAAATTTTGGCATTATTCCAACTCAAAATTCTAAAATACAAAGTCACTTATAATCTTTTTCTGATTGATCCACAAACGATTAGCTAAATTATTCAGAAGTAAAATTCAGCCAAGTCATTAACCCCATTCAGCAAATCTACCAAAACTTGAAATCACCATCTCAAGTAATATCTCAAAACCACAAGACCAAGATCTAAAAGCATGGAAGCCTCATTCAAAAATATTGGAGAGTACAACCACATTATTTATATTTACAAGCCATAAATTATATTATGCATGTATGGAAGTATGCTTATTAGTCACCATAAAACTCAATTGGCTGTATCCCCAGAACTGACAAAAAACAAAATGATAGGATTTGAAATAGAGGGCCTGTTTAGTAAAGTGTTCTAATAGGGCTGGGCATCAACTCCATCGGAGTCAGAAATAGGGTTTCCGGCTTCCGTCTCCACCTGAGTCAAAGATGTTGGAAAACCTTCAACTCCTCTGACAGCCCTAGTTTCCTAGCAGCCTCCGCCTCCGACATACATATATACTATATATATATATATATATATAATTTTTTGTTACAGAGTAGGTCATTGCCCTTAGTTGGGTTGGGGGAGAGCATTTCTATCATGCAGGATTCAATCCAGCCACAGGTTCCCCCCTACAGCAACCTGTTGTGTGTGTGGATCATTAGCCCATTTGTATTATATATATATATATATATATATATATATTATGTTATGACGAGGAATCCCTCCAAAGTAAGGCCACTTCGTGTACCCACCCTTGTTAAGTAAACCCTAGACCCGTGCAAAGCGTCTTGTCCACACAGATCAGATTATATTTCGGCTTTACCGGCAAGCTGGCCCCAAAAGAATTGTCTGCATCCAAGGAGATTTGAACTTTAGACCTGATGGAAACTTTACTAAGACTAAGGTCCATACCACTTGAGCCAACCCCTTGAGGTTCAATGAGCCCTATAAATAGATGACATGACTTCAACCCATAAAAAGCTTTTTCTTTCCCTTGAACATTGAGCTCAACATAATAAAAATTCCATAACTGCCAAAACTGAAAGTCTCCCAGAAAAACAAAGTTGCACCCTTTTAAAGTGGCTGCATTTTAACATAGTCACACTAAAATCAAAATGGCGGGAGTGCCAGATGAATCCATGTGACATTGCTGGTAACTAAATAAGAAAGAAACTTTATTCAAGTTTCAAGTCACTAGTTACCAACAACCTGTAAACCTTTTACCCAAGCATGTACCACATTATAAGGGCCTTCCTACTTCTGCTAAATGCTACAAAATGGAAACTACTGCAGGCTTTCTGAAAATGCAGTTCGTGTGCAACCAGACGGGGCTGGTACATATAGACATCAGAATCACTATTCATTTCGAATTATTATCTGCCCATTTCTATCTATTGGTTCCTCCATATTATACAGATACTATATAAAAGAAAAATATCAGCTAACAAGGATCCCCTAATTGTTCCTATGTGAAGTTTGGCCACCAAGGAGCATAAACTTCATAGTTTAAAGGACTAGCATTAGCATTAATGAAAGATGCCAATGACCTGTCCCCATATTGGCAGTTCAGCTTGCCAATAGAAACCAACAGGAGAAAGCATGATTTCAAGCCACCTCACGCTACTGTTAGATAGGAAGGAATGATGGAAGAAGCTGTTAACTAAACAAAATGATGTTTCATATGTACGCAGGAGTGTGATGGGACACGACTATGTCAAAGAATAATTACGATGCTGACTTAATTTCATGCCTCATTCAACAAAGATGCATTCTGGGCTTCTTGTTAACTCTTATTAGCCTATATGTTGTTAAGATAATGATAACTTACCATATAGAAATCAACCATAAAGTTGATGAAACAAATCATTAATTATAAGACAAGGACTAGAGAACTAGCTAAAGATGACTTTCACACAATCAAACTGAGCCAAATGAGATTAAAAAAAAAAAATCCATACTCATTGAGCAGCACCTCTTTATATACTTAAATAAAACGCACCAAAAAAAGGAGTGAAGGGCAGATAAGGAGATTTTTGTATTCTTTGGAAGATATAGATAGTGCATAACTTCATTAAAAGGAACACAAATTTTCCTTTCAAAAGGGAAATTGCAACAAAGCATTTAACTGGGAAGAAAACGTAGAGTTATAATTATATAAACTATTGAAAGAAGAAGTAAACCTTCGGCAAAGACTTCTGACCTTCACTAACTTAACAGGAGAAAAAGCCACATCCATTTTGTTTGTATTCAGCAGTATGCAGTCCAGAACTGATAAATGCCAATTCTTCCTTCTGATTGTTAATTTGTTTCACTTGATTAACAAGTGCACTTAACTGCAGATGGATGTAGCTTCTGAAGATTGTAATCAATCTTTTTTATTTCCTACTCTCTCTTCCCATCCTTTAACTCTTCCGTTCTTCAACAATGTATGCAAATCAGCTAAATGCCCACAAAGCAAATTTATTGCTGTTCCTCTGGGAAACTAGACCACATGAAAAGGTAAAATCTTCAGACATGGAGATAAAACAAAAGGCACTTCCATATCTAAGTATTAGTTTATGAACAGAACTTAGTCATTAACTTCTTCAAAACAAAAATAAGCCAAAAGTCTTCCAGTCAACAATACAGTCAGGTACCCCAGTATCCCTAAAATGAATTCAGTATATCAGATTTTTGTGTTTTTGCCGAATATTATCAGAATAACATAACAAACAGAAGAACTAAAATTAACACAAACTATTGCATGTCTCTTTGATCAATACAAAAGGACAAAAGCCATAGAAATTTCTGATAAATCAAATACAAGCATTTGAGATCTATCCAAAAACAAAAATCCCCTGAACACAAGAATAAAAAACTATAGCACCATATAAATTTTCAATGAACCCGCGATCAAGAACAAAAAAACAGATCAAATATGGTACGGGTTCAGCTAAGAATTTAATACCCAAATCATTTACACCAACAAAAAAGAAATATAACAAGAACAAAAACAAAAACTGAAATACCATTAATCAAAAATAGCTGATTAACAAATTTCTGCAAAGATTAGAGCGCAAAAGCTGAAAAGAAAACTGAGAATACCCAACAACCATAAATGTTAACAATCCCAAACCACGCAGTGAAAAACCCAAGAATTAACAAGTTTCAGTAAATGAAATAACACCAACCAAAAAAAAGAGAGAGAGAGAGAGAGATAGACAAATAATTTGGATTTATACCCTGGTAATCAATTTACAGGAAATCTCAGAAAAGCTGGCGGATCTGAGAAGTGGCCGGAGTCATCCAGCGTCTGAAAAACCGAGGTGAAGAGGAAAAGGAAGGAAGCAACGAAAGCAGAGGAAATTGTAGCAGTGTGAGAAAAAGAGAGAAAACAACCAATCGCGTAAGAGGCTCTAATAAATAAACTAAATTGACTTGGGCGGCTCTATTTTCTCCGTTCCTTATTTTTTCTTAAAAGAAAATAAATAAATAAATAAATGGGGGGCATCCACTTGTTTAGTCAAGAATTCTGAAATACCAAATATACCCTAATTTTAGTGCGTGCACAACTGTCACTTGATTTTGGCTGTGCATACTTTTAGTTGAAAAGGACTTGTGCAAAATGTCGGAATTACTCTTCTTACAGCAGCGTCTATTGGTGCTGAGAGAGGTTTCTTTTGTCTTTTCCCATCGTTTTTAATATATTTTTGTCGTGGGGCGTGGCGAAGAGAAACTAGTGGACGAGGGTGGAGTTTTTTTGATGGCGCGCCCAGATCGCGATATCATTAAAATCATCGGAGTTGGCGCCGGCTTAGTTTCTGAGCGGCTGAATTCACGAGTCAACGGCTTGGTCTGCTGAGGGCATGCGAGCCAAACCGCTGACATTTCTGGCCAGATGTGTATGTGTAACGACCAATACTACCACATCTTTTGAATGCAATCACCATATTAATTATAGAGGCCCATTTAGCCTCCATTTTGTGATGCAGTTACTACATCCACGTTATTCTATTGATTCAACGGCTCTCCTGGTTTTGTATTTCAATGGTTGATATATGGAATAATGGAACACGATACTTGCAATTATAAAAGTAGGAGATGCAACATATGATAGACAACACAAGTAGTCTCAAAGTAATAATTAGCCCATAAAGGGCAACACTGTTACACAAAGTCACAAGTAAATCAAAAGCCAAGTTGCCAACAACCATTCTATAAGGCTTCGGAAAGCAACCCAAGAAGTCCATGAACCGGACCGTCGCGCGGCCCACAGAAATTCTCATGAACAACCCTCTTAATTGTCTAAAGAAATTGGAAGACTTCTATAAGGCCTCGGAAACGATCGAAAGCCCACGGCCCACGTGGCCTCAAGCGCCCCAAATAGCACAATAAGGCCCCAGCTCATGGTGGACGTGGCCCACATCTGTGGCCCACGAGAATGCAGCTTCGGCCCCTCCGCCCGACCCGAAGCCCACTATTTCCTCCCCACAGCCCACGTCGCCTGACCAACCTGCTAAGCCCCTTTCCAGGCCCTACGACCCAACTGTCGGTCCGATCCGAGCGCACCACTAGAAGACTGGCTCCACCCGCAGCGTACCCCCCCTTTCCTAACAACCAAAAAAGAAAAAAACAGTGGCGCCCTATAGAGACCCTTTTGTTCGCATCCTCCCCTCCCCCCACTATATAATGAAAAGGTATCATTCCTTCACCCTCTTTTCATCTTCATCCTCTTCTTCTCCTTCCTAAAAGAATCTCCTTCTAACTAGAGCATTGGAGCGACTTCACTGGCTAGAGCCAACAAAGTCCACTCTGATCTCATTCTTCCTCCGCAGGTTCGCTGATTCAAGGGCCCAAGACACCGGACGTGGGGTCACTGTAGTTCTATACATCTACAGTTGGTGCTGTCTATTCTCTAAAAGACTCCATGCCGGTAACTAGGTCTGCGAGCCAGCAGCTTGCCCTCCACAGAGTGGTTGGCGTTGCCATTGCCAATACACAGTCCAGCCAAACTCTGATGCACAACCTGCCGTTGGAGCCATCCCTTCCAGGAACCATCGGACCCCACAACTCAGGTAACAATGCCAACCCCATTTTGGGATCTCCAGGCATATCCAATACCACAACTCACAGCTCCTTCTCCTTCACTCTTGTGCCCCCTCCCCCCCCCCAAAACAAGAAACACCATACCCCCAAACACAATCCAACCCCACCAACAACCCCAACCACCGTCCGGTGGCTTAGCTCTGGGCACGTCCAATGCCACAACTCGCCACACTCCGTCACCCCTAAGCCCCCCCCAAACACAGTCCAACCCCCGCAACCACCGTTCAACGGCTTATACGACCAACGTTTTGCCACCCTAGAGAGCCACCTATCCCACTTAACACAAAGCCTAACCCAGTTGGTCCATCAGAACCAATGCCCACCCTTCGCCCTGCAAACGCTGCCACAACATCCACTAGGCCACATCATCTTACCAAACCCTACAATTGGTCCTCACCCACATGCGGCCGGACCCTCGCCGCCGAGCAGCGAAACCCCACCACATATAGTTCCCCCACATTTGCCCCCCTTCTTCTACCCCCCACCCCCCATGCAACCCCCACCTCAACCGCACATTCAACCAGCACAAAGCTACCATCACCCACCCCAACCCACATTCCATCGCCATGTCACAATGGCCGACGAAGGGAGCGCGGAGCACATCCCCCATCCGCATGCCTCGAGTACACAAGATTTTCAATTTGAGGCCTCACGGTGGATACTTGCATCAAGGACCTGAACAACAAGTACGAATAGAGGTGTTAGATGAGCACAGCTACTCGTGAAACCCGAGTCAGCTACTCGTGAACTTGACTTGGCTCGGCTCGGCTCGTTAAATTTGATTCGGTCTCGGTTCGATAATAAATAAGCTGTTTGTGAACATAATAATCTGCTCAAATATTAAACGAGACATACTCGTATAAACTCAGCTCGACTCGGATAAAGCTCATGAGCTTGGCTTGTATAAGTTCAACTCGATTCGTTCGGCTCAAATCGTTAGCTCGCTCATATGTAAAATATATAATATATATATATATATTATATATGTATTATATATATATATATATATATATATATAATATATATATATATTTATATATATTTATAAATATAACACACACACACACACACACCACACACATATATATCCCTCATATATAAATATAAGATTGAATAATTGTGGTACATAAGTATTAACATACTAAATAGTAAATACTACTATAGTTAAGTGTTAACTAATATATATTATGTTATTACTAGTTATATTTAACTATATCATTTATTGCTAATAATTAATGTGTTAGTGTATATTAACCATAGTCATAACTATAATATATAATATTATAACATATGGTTAAGTTGTTAACTTAACATATTTAATAGTTAGTATATTACCATATAACTATATACATAAACATAATATATGACACATCACACATGATTAACTATAGTTATATATTATACTTATATTATAGTTAATTAGATATATCTAGTTAATATGTTACTATATTATTAGTTGAAATGTTTACTAGTTAATAATTATAATATGTTAGACTTATATGTCACTGGTTAATAATTATAATATGTTCAACTTACATGTTACTAGTTATCATGTACACCGTTTATATGTTAGTACTAGACTATTAATTATTATGTTACTAGCGAATATGTTACACTTATTAATTAATATGTTACTACTAGTTAATAACTGTAATATGTTAGACGCATGTGTTACTAGTTAATAATTATAATATGTTAGGTTTTTTTTTTTTTTTTTTTTTTTTTTTTTTTTAAGTGTGAATTTTTCATCATTCATTAATAACAGATGAGCAAAAAGCTCTTACAAATTATGAGCTTAAGCTACCATAAGTAACAAAAAGCACAGATAACCATAGCACAAAGTTATGAACTTATACAGTCATAGAACAGAAAAACCTAACTATGACATCATTTTTCGTACATCCATGTAAAACACCGAGGAAAGAATAGATTTGTTCCGAGCAGACTATATCAAACTTATTTGTTACTAGTTATCATGTACATCATTAATATGTTAGTACTAGACTACTAGTTATTATGTATTTATGCTACTAGTGAATATGTTATACTTATTAGTTAATGTGCTACCATTTTCTATAAGCTTAAATTTTAGGATAATTGGTACTTTAGCATGATATCATAGTAAAAATAGTCATAGTTGACTCCATTTCAATTAAAATGTTTCATTTGTTAAAGGAAAAAATGATTTAACATATATGATTATATTATAATGTTAAATATGTATATATGCCTAATAAACTAAATTATTTCACATTAAACAAATTAACTATTTCAAATTATAATAATATAATAAAAATTAAATATGTATTTTGTTGATCATATTACTTGAAAGCACACCCAATAATTGAGGAAATATATGTCCAACAAACTAAATTATTTAATTAATATTTTATATTAGTTGCGTTTTGGCAATATTTTACAAAGATATAGTGTCTAAATTACTAAATTAGAATACAATAAAAGAAATCATCTAACCTACCTAGTTTTTTTTTTTTTTTTTAAATTCTAAATTTTTATTTAAATTCATAATTAATCTACAATTTTAATTTATTCGAAAAAAATCTAGAATGGGATTATATTAAGGATTTTTATTTCTTTATCTTATAAAATCTAGAATCAGATAATGCCACAGCCACGTGTGTGGTTGTGGCTAAATGAGGGAGAAGATATTGCACAAGAGACAAGTCACATGACTTAAAAGATGTGTTCTGTCAAAAAACCACGAAAAGAATAAAAACAAGATAAGAAAGAAAACGCAGAGAGAGAGAGAGAGAGAAAGAGTGGGAGAGAGCTCTGCGCCGTGGGTGGTAGTTTTGGCGCGTCGGTCGCCACCGCGCCGCGTGGTGGCAGTGGGTCGCTGTCTTTGGCTTTAGGAAGTGTCGACGTATGGTCATTAGGGGTGTACAACAGGTTGTGGTTATTGAGCAATAACCGCAACTGCAATCATAGTCCCTAATTATTTGATTTTTAGCAACCGTAATCGCAACCAAGACCCCGATTATAGTTGCTAATAACCGGTTTCAATACCGGTTATAAACCGATTTTTAAATCGGTTATTAACCGGTAACCGATTTTGATGTTATGGATTACAAAAAAAAATATTTTTAATTATTTTTCATTAAAAATTTATTTTTGAAATAAGGGAGTGAAAAAAATTTGTTAATATTCAATGTGAGACAAATTTATATTCTTTCTTTCTTTCTTTCTTTTCTTCTCTCTCTCTCTCTCTCTCAACATGCTCCCAGCAGCAGGGAGCTCTTATTGAGAGAGAGAGAGAGAAGAGAAAAAAAAATGAGAGAAGAAAGAAAAAAAAAAGTGTCTAATATATATATAAAACCAGTTACCCGGTTAATAATCGGTTTTTTAAAATTAATAACCGCAACCGACCTAACCGGTTATCCAGTTGGGGTTATTTTCGGTTTTTCAGTTTTTCGATTTGTCTGGTAATCCAGTTATAAGCGGTTAATAACCGCCCCGCTTGTACACTCTTAGCAGCCATTGCAGTGGATTGGTGGGTGAGCATGAATCTGAGTAAGATTGTTGATGGGTTTTTGGTGTTGGCTTTGGTGGCGCGGCCACCGCTAGGTAGTCTCCGGCCACAGAACATGTCAGGGTAGTTTTCCTACATGGTTACAGGCTTTTGTGCAGTGATTTTGTGCCCGTTGGGTGTTGGTGAAATTTTATTTTACTATTTTTTTTAAGTTTAAAATTTACAAAACTCCAATCGAGCTCAAGTTGCTCGAGCTCGATTGGAGTCTCGGCTTGTGAACCTAGCTGAGTTCGAGCCAAGCTCGAACTCGGCTAGGTTCTTGACAAGCCGAATTTGAACATAGATCCCAAACTCGGCTTGAGCTCGAGCCGAGTTCGAGCTCCCTAGTAATGTTTTCGAGCCGAGTCTGACAGCCCCAAACTCGGCTCGACTCAGCTCGAATACAGCCTTAAGTAATCTTCAGAAGGCCATCATGACAATGAAGCTCAAAAAGCTTTTGTATGATAATGTTAGAAGCATGTCAAAATTCCATCATGACGTTGAAGCTCCAAAAAGCTACTGGTTGACATTGGTAGAATAACGTCATAATGCTGTCATGACGTTACTTGCCAAAACCTTCCAAGTGTCAGAAAGTTAGCGATGAAATCCTAGTTGCCGTTATGATGGGATGCAAGATTTTTCAATTGATAAAAATCAGACCCTTTCTGATAAGCCACGAATGTTATAAATTCAAGCTCTTTAACTCGCATATGTTAACCTTTAATTTGTTTTGTAATATAATATTTTGTATTGTTTTTATGTTCTTTAGTATTTTCAAGTCCTAAGGAGAAAGTGCAAGCAATTTCATCAAATTCAAGCTTAAAACACATTAGTGAGCTGATGCAGCACCAAAGAGTTCAAGCCCATCTAAAAGAGGCGAGCACATCATTGAAGAGAAGGGCTCAAGCGTATGTTAAATGAGCTCGAGCGCAATAGGGCTTGATTGCAATTCCAAAGAGCTCTAGCATATTCATCTGCGCCAAAATCTTACAGATAAACACCGAATGTTATACATTCAAACGCTTTAACTTGCATATGTTAATTCCTTAGTTTTTTATTTTTATTTTTATGAGTTTTTGTGTTTTCTTTTATTTTCAGATCCTAAAGGAAAATATAAGCAATTCCATCAAATTCGGGCTTAAAACACAAAAGTCAATTGGAGCAGCACAAAAGTGGCTCGAGCGCAATCCAACGTGGTTGGAGCACATAAGGTGCTGGAAATACCTTGGGAAGAATTAGGGAATCCACTCCCAACAACCTCTAGGGCTCCTGGTCGTAGTTCTCCTCTTCCCATGGCTTCACATATTCCTTACAATTAGAAATCGACCTAAACTCCCCTCCAAATTCGCTCCCCTTTTGTGTTGTACGAGTGTTTCTATTTTATGAGGGAAAGACCCACTTGCTCACTTGCTTCTCCAAGATAAGAGGTACTGCAGAGGTATGAAGGACTTCAAAAAATCAATTCCGAGCTGAACAAATCGTATCTTTTTTTTTTTTTTTTTTCTCTCTCCAAATTTGGAGCAGGTCAGATTCGGACACAAACGAATGTGCTCGAGCCACTTCTGAACGGGCTCGAGCTACTTTTGTGCTGCTCCAGTTGACTTTTGTGTTTTAAGTCCGAATTTAATGAAATTGCTTGTGTTTCTCTTTAGGACCTGAAAATAAGAGAAAACACAAAAACGACATAAAAACTCATAAAATAATGAAACTAAGGAATTAACATATGCGAGTTAAATGGCTTGAATATATATCATTCAACGCTTATCACTTACCTGATCAGAATATGGAAAGAGAAAAGAAAACAAAAGAGATACAATTTGTTTAGCGCGAAATCAGCTTGGGATGGACTTTCTGAAGTCCTCCATACCTCTATAGCACCTCTTTTTTGGGAAAAGCCAGTGGGCAAGTGGGTCTCTCTCTCTCTTTAAAAAGAAACACTCATGCAACACAAAAGGGCGAATTTTGGAAGGGAGTTGAGTGCGAAAATTAAAGTGTAAGGAGTGTGTGAAGTTATGGGGAGAAGGGAACCACGACCAGAAGCTCTAGAAGTTGTTGGGAGTGGATTCTCCCTTCTTCCCAAGGTATTTCCAACACCTCCATAGTTGAAGAACTCATCCACAATGTGTGATGTAACACTTTCCAAATATTAATGGTTTGATTGTGTTTAACTTTGAAATTTTCTGCATATGTGTGATGATTGTATAATCTAGAGGATTCTTGTAAATCGTTTTTCATGCTTATAATCATTCATGATGAATTTCTTATCTTGTTTATGGGAAAGCTTTTTATCATGTTTGAACTTAACCATTCTCATTTTTTGTGATTGTGGAGATGAGAGTTATGCAATGGTTCTTTTTGACACAAAATCAAGAGGGTGAGATAGGACATGCTTAGGGAAGATGAGTTGTATTACACCTTAGCTTAGTGTAATGTAGGTAGACGATTCATGCCAACTGAAGATGAGTTATGCTCATCCCTTGACAATGTGTATGCTTATTAAGAAGTTTTATAGGCCATGTTAGGGATCAAGGATTGGATCACAATTAGTGTTAGGTGGACAATCCGTGCTAACCTAAGATGAGTTATCATTACTCTTTAATCAAAGTATTTTCTTGTCGATGTCGTCCTGTGATTGACAACCATTATGTGCATTATATCATACATTTAAAGAGAGACCTTTGTGAATACAATCTACCATTGGTGTGAGGCTTGTGGTAAAATCAACATCCTATAATTTCCTCCATTTTATCTTTATTTATTTCTTCATGTTTATACTTATTTCCAAAACCCAAAAACATTTTATCTTTTCTGAGTTAAGTTAGAGGATATCTTGAATGCTTGATGACCAATCAACACAACAGTACTGGAGGTTCGACCCTCTCTATATAACCTTATCCTATAAGAATTCTTTTTATTGTGAGTGGTTATAAATTTATCATTGATCGTAAGGACCACATCACTTTCTCTCATTTAAGACACTTATTCCCTTGGCTCTCAAAAGAGAAGAACGTCTATTCTCCTTGGTGAAGAAGAATTTGCCTTTGGTGAACCTAGATCCTTTCTAAATAAAAATCTTCCTTCACCATTGTTGACCCAAATGAAATTTCCTAAAAGGCTTGAAGCTTTCTCTCATTTGGGATTTGTTTCTCTCAAACCACACCATACACAATTTTCTACCATCAAGAAGTTTACCGGTGGGCCGATAAGAAAAGGCACTCGAAAAAGATTGGTTAGCACGGAGCTAGAGTGGAAGCAAGCAGGGTTTGTTCATACATGGACTTAGTGTTACAAAGAGTTGTAAGTGTCTATGTCAATATTTTGAATCTTCTTCATGATAGTGATTTTTCGGGTTTGGTTGTTTCGGAGTGATTTTTACTTTTGATGTGTTCAAAGGATTTTTCACTTCATAACAAAAATATTTATTTTGTGGTTGTGAGGTTTTTTCGTTGATTTTTGCAATTTTTTTATTGTAATTTTATTGCTCATGTGCTTATGTTGGAGGTAGAATTCGGTCCCTAGTTGTTTCAACTTTTCTGAAGAGTTGGCTTTTCATTTGCCAGGCCTTTTTCAAACAATTTTATTGGCCTCGATTTTAAAAAGTAAGAAAAAAAAAAGTGCCAATATAATGGCTTTTCAATCTCCGTTTTCAAAGGCAAATAATTATTTTCTAGTGTGTTTAAAAAATTACTTCCACATTCAAAGGCTTTACGAAGAGAGAGGGGGCAACATATTAGCAGTTGGAGGATCCACTTCATAAGTACCACTTTATAGTAGTTTAAAAAATTCTTAGGGGCTACTATAGACTTCCTAATCAGGGGTGAAATTAGTATTTAAATTTTGGAAGGATAAAATTAAAAAAAATTAAAAATTAAGGGGTCAAAATTTAATTTTTAAGAAATTAGAAAAGTATTTTTTTAAAAAAAAATAAAAATGGAAGAAAATATGGTGATTTTGGGGTAGTTCTAACCCTCCAAAGCAAAAGGTAGTTCTGCTTGATTAAATCTTGTGTTGGATGGTAAAAAGTAACTATATTGGCTAAGAAAACAAGGATTTTAAAGGTAAATTGAAAATTAGGTGATTTATTCAAAATATAATATAAATGATTAGACACTCTCCCATAGAGTAGAAGAGACTCAAGAGAGTGATCTAAATCATACATTTTTCCGCCCAGAAAACATTTAAAAAAAGAAAAGAAAAAGGAATTGCACTTTTCCTGTTTTCCACTTCCTGGAATGATCCGCTAACTCAACGGGTGGGATTGCATGGTCAGCCTCTGCTTTTTTTTTTAATGATTTGAGGTCAGCCCCTTTGGCTGGTAGCAAAAGGCAGATTTTTTAAAGATTAAAATAATAACTAACCCCTCCACTTTTCTGCTGACGTCATTCCCCATTTGGACATCCACCATCAATGGTCCTCCTATTGTCTCCATATTCCCCCCCCCCCCCTCCTTCCTGCTTTCACCGCCACCTTTGTTGGGACATTTTCTGCTGACCTCACTTTTTAATATATTATAATCCATTTTTAAATTAAAAAATATCATTTCGTACAAAGAGAAGATGTCAAAAGATCACTCGTCTTTTGGCTGTTTCTGACTTTAATTTTTAATTCTTTTCTTAAATTTTTATTTTCATTTTATCACCTCGTGCTGAAGACTTTTCCATGGTCTAGCTCCTTCCCTTTTTTTTTTTTTTTTTTTTGAAAATTCTGTCATAAGGTAATAATTAGAATTTTACATATTTTTAATCAAATTTGATTGAAAATAAGACGGAGACTATAGGTAACAAAAAAGTTTAACTATGTGGTGATAATTTTTTTTTTTTTTAAAAAAGAAAAAAATTATATTTTAATTTCAAGAAAGAATATGACCAAACACAAGTTGTTTGCTGATATTTTCCATAACATACAACTTTCTCTCTCTAAGAAAAAAGAACGAAGAAAATTGTTGGTGCACCAGCATCATCACATGCGCAAGCCTCGTAGACTCCAAAATTAGATGCTGGCGGCTCCATGGCTCATGGCTCATGGCTAATGGTTCAAGCTGACGGCTGGGTTGGGTAGAAGCCCAACAGGGGGTCTCTCTCTCTCTCTCTCTCTCTGTTGCACTCACTGCCAGTTCGCTGCGTCCATCCGAAGTGCTACGCAGGAATCTGGCAAAGAGCGACGTGGAGCGTTCCAATTGGGCTCCGGGGCAATAATTGGGGATGGGATTACCGGAATCGAAAGTACGTTAAAGTTAAATAAAACTGCATAATAAAAGGACTTTTAGATCCGCGCCTCGGAGTGGAGTGCCGCGTTTCGAGTGCGTGCAACCTCAAGAAATTAAGAGTGAAGACCGCCACGCGTCAGAATGCGACAAAAGTCTGGAAGACAATTCCAAGAGTCGATAAGGCAAAAACTTAATTGTTGGTTGGACACGTGGAGGAGAGATACTTCCTGACGCAACTGCTTGTCATTGGAGAATGGACAACCCCACACCCCCAAGATGACATCGATGTGCGACGCTTCAACAACCATGTAAGAACAATTTTGCCTTTTCCTTTTTTTGAAATGACTCCCTTTTCACACTTGTTTTTTGTTTTTGAAAAGTACACGTACCCTCCAACTATTATATCATTATTAATATTTTTTAAAATATCAATTATGTCGATGTTTTTCGTTAAAGAATACAAATTGCCAATGTTTTTCTACTAACAAAAATACTATTTATAAAATTATAATTTTTTTAATAAAAAAGTCTAAAAATAATAATAAAAAAAAAAGAGAAATCAAGGGTGTGACTCACTTGATTTTTGTAATTTTTGTTTTTAATTTTTTGTTTTATATGGAAAAAATGTTGCCCCTAATATATATCACTCCTTGATTTTTTAAGTAATTTTTGTAGAAGTTTTAAATTTTAATATTTTTTTTCCAAATTTATAAAAACATTTTTATCTTATTAAAAAAATTTTAAGGTTTTTTTAGTTTTTTTGCTGACCTTTCGAAGATATTGACATTTGCTATTAATTTAAAGAAAACATTGACAACTACCAAAAGAATAAAATAACCATAAAAAAAAAAACAAAACAAAAACTACCAAGAAAATGTTTCTTGGCCTGCGTATGACAGAAGGGACATGTTAGGGGGCATTGTCACCGCAAGTTAAGCATATGACTCATCTTAAGCATATTCGGGATTAACTAAAATCAGCATGACGGTTTGATTATGACTTTTTTTTTTGGTTTGGACTGAATTAATTAGTCTATTGTATATAGAGTTATCTACACGTCCGTCAAGCATATCTACATACCTTTACTTTTGTGAGGGTATGCAATTTTTTTTTTTTTATTCTGCGTGTCCTCACAAATTTTTTTTTTATTCCGCATGCCCTCACAAATTAATTCTATTATAAATAGAGTCATACTACACGTCCGTCAAACATGTCCGCATACCCTCATTTTTGTGAGGGTATGCAATTTTTTTTTTTTTTAAATTCCACATGCCCTCACAAATTAATTCTATTGTATATAGAGTCGTGCTACACGTCCGTCAAGCATGTCCGCATACCCTCATTTTTGTGAAGGTATGCAATTTTTTATTTTTTATTCCGCATGCCCTCACAATTTTATTTTTTTATTCCGCATGCCTCACAAATTAATTTTATTGTATAAAGAGTCATGCTACACGATCGTCAAGCTTGTCGGCATACCCTCACTTTTTGTGAGGGTATGCAATTTTTTTTTTTTTTTTTTTTAATTCCGCATGTCCTCACAAATTAATTCTATTGTATTAGAGTTGGTGCTACGCATTTGTCAAGCATATTGCCATACCCTTATTTTTGTGAAGATATGTAATTTTTTTTTTCATTCCGCATGCCTTCACATTTTTTTTTTTATTCCGCATGGTGAGGGCATGTGGACACTATATGTCCGCTTACTTCTACTCTTGTCACTCTTGTGTATATATATATATATATATATATATATATAATCTTTATTTAAATAGAGGAAAAAAATAAAATGGAACAATTTATATAATTCTCAGCTTCCCAACTGGTTAATTACTAATTACAGAAGCGTAGGCATACAGTGAGATGTCTTATTCGGGTTACAAAATTTCACCTGTTTACCTAAAAAGGTCTAATATTTTGTCTCTTCCAAATCATGCAAAGCCAAAATGCTAATCAAGGATGAGTCCACAGAAGGGCATTTTGTCATCACAAAAATGTCCAAATGCCCAAAACGAGGGCAATTTTGTCATCACGTTCCTCCACGTTACGTTACCACATTTTGCATAGTATTAAGTGACGCAAAGCAAGTTGATATTTTGTAGTTGCCAAGAAAGTAAATGGGTTTAATTAATTAATTAATTATTATTGTGTATGGTTTAATTTAATAATTAATGATGCTGGGAAAACCCTACCTAGGTGGGCGCGCTCCTTCCTAGTTGGGGGGGGGGGGGCGTGTGTGCATGTCTTTTCTTTTCCTAACTAACGCACACTAATAAATTATTAACAAAAAAGACAAAAAAAATAAAAAAATTCAGAAAGAAAAAGGCTAATAATACATGTCATGATATGATGTCTGCATTCCTTTGAAATAGACATCTCACCGACGGTGCTCCCGTCCAATTCCTGCAGCTTTCTTCCCAATATAATAATATTTTTTTTTTTTTTTTGAAAATTTAAATTTTCATTGGTTGGTGTTTGGATGTAGCGTACATTGTTTGTTTTGGTAGTAAAATATTTCACTACGAGGATGTAAGGGTGTTCATAATGTGAAATGGATTGGTAATGGCCAATCAGATACATTCCTCGTGCATACTAGACTATTATACTATATAATTAATTTAGATGGTATATATATATATTTATATATATTATATATATATATATATGTGTGTGTGTGTGTGTTTTCTTCTAGAAGGAGCTATTAGGGGTAAACCATATTATTCACCAAAATTTTCAATTTCATATTGCTTTTTTTTTCTTTTTCTTGTTCAAATTTTTACTTATCTTCATGTTTATACACATTTTTAAGTCTATTTTACTGATTTCACTTCTGATATTTCCGTACATGAGGTTATCGGGGGGTTTGGCCAAAGAGGGGATTAGAGGTTACGGAATTGTTGACTTTTGATGTGAGATAAAGTAGAAGGAATGTTATAAATTTTTTGTATTAAAAGTAAAAATTTTTGTTTTTTGTGAGTATTTTCTTGAATGGTAATAAAAAATGTTTGATGTAATATAAAAGTAAAAAAGTTGTTAAAAAGTAGTTGATGAGATATAAAAATGGGAATATTTTTTTTTAAAAAAATCTAAATCCCCCAACAGTAAAGTCCCCGCCCTAGCCAAACATCCCCCATATTCTATAATTCGAGTTTTATTGCTTAAAGCTTCTTTATTTTGGGGCAATAAATTAGGTAGACCATTAGTAAATTTTTCTTTCCAGAAAACATTCTTATAGTCTTCTCTTAACATAATTCTTAACATAAAACATCTTTATATCATCTAAAGTCACTTAGAGTTTAATATTTAAGGTTACTTAATTGGTCATGTATTTTGACTGTAATGTTACTTGTATTCCAATAAAGTGTTTTGTTATATATATATATCTACTATATATATATATATAGTATTGCCATTTTTTCCAAATAACACAGTCAGTCAAAATAGAAATTCAATGTTTTTAATTTGTTGTCTGTCATTACAACAAAGGTCTACTTACAAAAAAATTTATTAAACATCGATTAGCTTAGCAATATGTATAACTAGATTATACTGACGATTTTATCAAAACAGGCAAAGATGGATTCCACACCAAGGGTTCTTTTAAGTGATTGCTGTATAAAACCATTGGCACAGGTCTTAATATTATTTATTTATTTATTTATTTTTATTTTTGAAATGATACTGAACTTGTTGGAAATAAATTTTGAAGGTACAAAAATTCTTGTTGATACATAACAATATTAATCCAAAAATTAATAATGAAATAAATAGAATATAGGAGATTAAAATTATAATAAGGAAATATCTCACAATACTATTGAATCACGTAAGAACATTGTCTTTAAAGGTTGATTTTGTGTTTTTCGGAGTATTTAACTCGATGTGATTAGGTCTGATCTTGACACACAACCTCCTAGGATTAGACTATAACATTTACCTTCATTAAAGATACACTTCTAAATACGAAAGCAAAATGAATAACCATTTTCTCAAAGTAACGAGGGACCTAGAATTTTTTTTTGATAGAAAAGCTAATAATATAACATATAGACGTGAGTGCTGGTGAGGATTTCTAAAAACAAATCATAAAAACAATCTAATGACCAAACGGTCATAATGTTAAAATCGTAAATCTTGTTAATGATCAAATGGTGAAATGTCATAAAAATTTGTTAAAGTCCTACAGTTAAAACTGTAAAAATCAATTAAAGTTTATTTGTTTTTCCTCATAAAATTCACGGACAACCCTTAATGTCTAACGGAAGGGATGAAATTAAAAATTTTTATCGAGGGGGGCTGAAGTGTAAATGAGAAATATATTAAAATAAGGGACCGAATACTAGATGAGAAATATATTATGATTAAAGATTAAATCAACACTTATCCATTCAGTGTTAAGAAAATATAAGTAAAATATTACAATTTTCAATTCAATTACCTATTAAAATGGAACCCGACATTCTCTTAGATCCCGAAAATCATCTATGATTGAATCTGTACTAAACTTCGTTGCAATTTCTCTTTCGATATACACATCAAATAATCAATCAGAAAGTCATCTTCAATTTTGTTATGAAGCCTAGTTTTGACAATATTCATGATTGAAAATGTTCGCTCTGTAGTTGCGGTTGAAACGGGAAGAGTAAGCACAAGTTCAACAACTCGATAAACAAGTTGGTAGACAATTGATCTTCTAATGCTTACCAACCATTGGTATAATTCTGAAATATTTAACAAGCTCTAGAAGTCTGAATGTTGAACTACATTATGCTCATAATGCTGAAGTTCTATTTGCAATTGTTCTTTTTCAAGATCGGTAAAGTCTTGTGAATAAAACTTGTTTACCAATTAATAAATATAACAACTTCTAAAAGATTCACGTGCAACTCGAGGATCAAGAGCTAAACTGAGAATAAGCAACTCCACTACATGCTCACTAAATCGGCGATTTAATTCTTTCAATTGACAATCTATTGCGGCACAAAAAATATCCACTCGAAAATGATGCTCAATTGTCAAGTCAGTTTGTTGATGGCAAGCTTGACCTCGTCTCTCAATATAACGAGCATTCATATCTGGAACATCTATGTTGTGTTTCTCGCAAAATAATTTCATATTGGTAAGCAAAACATCCCATTTACCATATCTATATTCTTAGATAAGCGTTTTAGTAGACGAAACAAGATGCATGACATTCAAAATGTCTTGAGATTTGCATTGTAATTCTCAACATAAATGATCGGTGATCAGCATAATTTCTTTCATGAGATGCAAAATGAAGACAAATTTAAATGAAGTCATTTTCTAATCAATTGAGTCTGCTTCTGCTCGTTGGGAAGAAGTAGTTCCCTTATCAATGATTTTAATAAGAACTTCACATGTTGAACTAAAATTTTTGATTAAGCTAGAAACTGATCTCAAGTGTAAACTCCAATGAGTATCTCCAACCCGCTGTAAAATACCAATTTGATTAAGTCCACTTCTACGCTTAATCTCATTAATTTCAATTATGTGAGCAATTTCAGCAGCTTGAGCAACTCTCAATTCTTTACTACGATTGCATGAGGCACCAATAATATTGACAATAGAAGTCAATTTAGTAAAAAATTGATGAATCAGAATAAATTCTTTTGATGCCTCTACTAATGCCAATTGCAATCGATGTGCGAAACAATGGATGCAGTAAGCATATAGACAATCATTTGAAACTAAAGCTTGTAACCTATTCCACCCACCTCGCATGTTACTTACACCGTCGTATCTTTGCCCTCGAACGTTTTGAATGTTTAGCTTATGATTAGACAATACATAATATATCTCATTTTTTAGGGTTAATACTGCAGTATTAGGGACATGAATAAGCCCAAAAAAAGTTCTCGCACAAAGTCATCTTTGTCGACAAATCTTAAAACTATAGCCATTTGTTCATTCACTGATTCATCACAAGCTTCATCAACAATTATGCAAAACTTTGCATAACCAATTTCTTCCCAAATTTCCTTCTTCATTTTGATTGAAAAAACATGTAAAATTTCTTTTTGTATCTTTGGTGATGTGTAAGAGGCATTTTTTGGGGCTTTATCTATCACTTCAACAACCTTTTCATTATATGAAATCAGCAAATCTAATATTTCAAGAAAATTTTCACGATTGATTGAACACATACTTTCATCCAGACCTCTAAAAGCAACACCTTAAAATGCAAGCACCCGAATAACATCAATTGAGGCTTTCAACCGCAGCCGATTGTTTGCAATTTGTTCAGAAGTAAAATTATCAATAACCTTTTGCATTTGTTGAGATTGATTCATCAAGTCATCACATGACTTCTCGGCAATTCTGTGAATCAAATTAGGATCATATCAATTTCAGCAGCTTGAGCAACTCTCAATTCTTTACTACGATTGTATGAGGCACCAATAATATTGACAATAGAAGTCAATTTAGTAAAAAATTGATGAATCAGAATAAATTCTTTTGATGCCTCTACTAATGCCAATTGCAACCGATGTGCGAAACAATGGATGTAGTAAGCATATGGACAATCATTTGAAACTAAAGCTTGTAACCTATTCCACCCACCTTGCATGTTACTTACACCATCGTATCTTTGCCCTCGAACGTTTTGAATGTTTAGCTTATGATTAGACAATACATAATATATCTCATTTTTTAGGGTTAATACTGCAGTATTAGGGACATGAATAAGCCCAAAAAAAGTTCTCGCACAAAGTCATCTTTGTCGACAAATCTTAAAACTATAGCCATTTGTTCATTCACTGATTCATCACAAGCTTCATCAACAATTATGCAAAACTTTGCATAACCAATTTCTTCCCAAATTTCCTTCTTCATTTTGATTGAAAAAACATGTAAAATTTCTTTTTGTATCTTTGGTGATGTGTAAGAGGCATTTTTTGGGGCTTTATCTATCACTTCAGCAACCTTTTTCATTATATGAAACTAGCAAATCTAATATTTCAAGAAAATTTTCACGATTGATTGAACACATACTTTCATCCCGACCTCTAAAAGCAACACCTTAAAATGCAAGCACCCGAATAACATCAATTGAGGCTTTCAACCGCAGCCGATTGTTTGCAATTTGTTCAGAAGTAAAATTATCAATAACCTTTTGCATTTGTTGAGATTGATTCATCAAGTCATCACATGACTTCTCAGCAATTCTGTGAATCAAATTAGGATCTTTTCATATATGATTGAGAAAAGCACAATCATTTTCACTCCTAACTTTCTTCCAATTATTGAATCCATCGACAGTGAAAGCACGCTTCGAAAGATTTTCAGATGGCTTATTAAAGAGAAAGCATGGCAGACAAAATGCCGCATCTTTTTGGGTGAATATTCAAGTCATGAAGGAAATAGATTGAACCATGAAGGTTGAAAGCTACGAAGATGACTGACTGGTCCAGATTTCTTGTACTCTTGAAGAATACGTTGGTATGGACCATATTTAATGTAGGCGCGTCGAATTTCATTTCGTTGATTAACATCATAATCCCATATTTGAGGACGCAAACTAGAATCACGCTCCAATGAACTAATATCAATTTCATTTACATCAACTTTTCAAGATTTTGTAGAAGGATTTTTAGAATTGGGATATCAGAGGTGGACGATGATGTATCACCAACACTGGATTATAAACTTTGTGCATTTTTTCTTTTGAAAGAATCAACAATTGTAGTTGGCTTTTTCATCATCTACAAATAAATTTACATAGTAACATTAAGGTATTTAGGTAAGTTAATTTGAATGATAATAAAATTATTATACTTAATAACAAACAGATAAAACATTTTATAATTAATTTTGCAGTTAAAAAAGAAAATGAAAAAGAAAAGCAAGAATACTAATAAATGAAGGAAGTGGGAAACAGGAAATGAAATAGACTGAAATTGAATAGTCAATATATTATAATTTATAGATTCAAAACTCAATAGAGGTTAAAGCATACCTTGTCCTGTCTGCGAGTGCGAGGAATCCATATTATCTACCGATTTGCAAGATCACAAAAACGCCATTCTTCTTAATCTGAACTCCAAATACATTTTATATAAAAATTTATATTTTATTTTTAAAAAGAAAACAATATTTGCTTTTGGGTGTATTATTTTTATAAAATCTTGATTAATTAGTTCCACTTACCTTAAGTTCCTACATCATTACCACAGTAATTTTCACGTCTCAGCTTGTATCATTCGCTCCTAAAAACAAAATAATTAAATATCAATACCTCAAGTATACTAATAATTGATTGGTTAATTTATCATTGTCTGGTAGCAGAACAAACTACTGAATAATTTGAACCTTTCAGATGCCATGTGGTCACTTGGTTGTTTTTCTAAATCAAGGATCACATTTAAATTCCAATTAATGCTTAACAAACTAGAAGTGTATAAAAAATGTAAGTTTTTAATGCCATCAGAACCTTAAGCTGAAAATGGACCAGGTTATCAGAAAATATTATCCCAAAAATTTAATAAGCTCATAAAAAATGATGAATTTAATAATTTAATTCAATATTCTAATTTCTGACAATAAGAACAACTACCTTGATTATTTGTGAGAAAGATACAGAAGATCGTAATCAGATAAAAATACCCAAAGCTTTTAAAACAAATACCCAAAAATCATCATTCTTCTCTAATATTCGTCCTCTCTACTTCTTTGTAACAAGTTTTTTTTTCTTCCATCCTCACATCATAGCCTATAAACACAACTCATATACCTCAAATTTTTTTTTTTTTAAAAATCAAATACCCAAAATCAATTATAGCAATAAAATTCATAAAAATCCATAACTTTACCACACAACTCCAATCTCTTTAACACCCAAGAAAATTTTGGACAAATACTCAACAAAACCCCAAAAATTTCAAACGTCCTTTCTCTATAGCCAAGAACACCAAAATCAACCCAAAATTTCATTCTAAAACACTTAAATCATCCAACAAATTAAAGGCAAGAAGAAAAAAAAATTATCTTAAAAAACAAACCACCACAACCGAATGGTCCGAATACCTTCTTCCTATCACTCTTTCTCCCTTTCTCTTTTCTTCTTTTTCTCCCTTTCTTTGTTTCTTTTCTACGAGTGTCTTGTTCTCTTATGTCTTTTTTTTTTTTTTCTCATAAGGATATCACTAGAAAGGGGAGAGTTGTCATGTTGTCCACATGTCAACTCCCTCTAATTTTCTTTTGTTTTTTTAAAAACCAAATACCCAAAATACCCTAGGATACCCAAAAAAAATTCAAAACCAAGGGGGCCATGGCCCCCCTAGTCCAGACATAGGTCCGTCATTGTCTAACGGTAAAAATGTTTGAAGAATAGAAATAAAATTGCTATCAAATAACGGTTGGAAAATAAAGATGGTTTGTAACATTACAACAGAACTTTAATTGGCAATATTAAGAACAAGGATATTGCTGGGACATTACACTTTCACTAATCCAACTAGGGATCATATCTTCCATCCATACTTGGCCAATGGATTGTTGCACTACAACCTTCACTAAAGTATGGGCTACAAAATTAGCTTATCTTTTGACATGGATGCATTGCTAATCCTTCAATCTTTTAATAAATCTCGTGTGTCCTCAATCAATTGCCCAAATACAATTCCAATTTCTTCCTACAGTGTTCTACGCTTTCACAACCTGCAACATGTCACCCTCTAATATGACATTTTGTAGCCTCAAATCTCTACTAAACTTAGTAGTAGTTAGAGCTACCAGTGTTTCTGCTGCTAGTGGATCCAAGATGAAAGGTTTGGAGAAGCACCTAATTATGAGCACATTACCTTCATGGTCTCTTGCAATAACGCAAATCCATGTTCGCTGATTTTGTTTATCAACTACTGCATCCTAATTCACATTCACTACGTCCATTGGAGGAGCTTGCCATGCTTGATATAAGGGACCTTGATTTACCACCAACTAATCTCTACCTTGTATTGAAGCTTTCCGAAGTCCTCAAGAGATGCTTATGTCGTCTTGACTAATTGGGAAGGATGAGTGAAACCCCCCCACGCATGAACCGTAGGATTCTTTCTAATCCAAATTTTCCTTGCCACAACAGCCATCAACTCACACTCCTCTATTTCGCATCGATGCATCCATTGCACCATTGTATTTATGAAGTATGAATTCCCACATGTAATTTTCTGGATCTTTCTACAACAACATCCTCATAGATCTCTCGTTGATGGACAGTTCCATAGTATATGACTGGTAGTCTCTTCCTCCAAACCACAAATGTGGCGTAATGGGTCAAGCACTATCATTAACGAATTACTTTGGATGTGTTCAACTCCAAGAACATCTCACGTTATTAAGACATGCATCTCATTTCTTCTAGGGGTTTACCATATCGACACCATTCGTTTGATTTCTTCTTAATTATCATTATGAGACTGAGTACCCCCAACGCTGGTCCTGGATAATAGTTACTGGAAAAGGTTGCTCCTCCTCTTAAAAACTTCTTCAGTATATTGAGCACATAAGCCAAACTTTAGATCTGAACTCACAGGTGGATGCCTAGTGCTAGATAGAGCATATCCTGATCCGCTTAAAAATCAATGAATTATCAAACTACATAGCCGAATGGATATAATGAGATCGAGTAGAAGGTGTGTGTTGTAGAATAATCTAAAATAGAAAAATACAAGATTGTGTAATAAAGAAAATAACCTAATAAAATGGATAAAAATGAAGGAGTATAAGAATTGACTTAAAAAAGATAGGAAGAGTAAGGGATGGTAAGTATAAGATACCCGGAAAAACGAATATAACGATAATGGCAATAGGATTAATTTGAAATAGGTATAGGATGGAAGATGTATATAAATAAATTTATATTGTATAGTATGTCCCAATAGGGATGTAGACGATTAAAGACCGAACTATTTTTTGTATATAAATATTTTGTCGTGTTTTTGTGTTTGTTAGTGTTTTCAGGTCTTATGGTAAAGCTGCACTCTACATCATGGATTTCCTCAATAAAAGCTAACTTCATCACTTGGCTCGAGCTATTCCCTCCTTTGGCTTGAGCTATCCCCTAACTTGGCTCGAGCGATCTCTGCACTTGGCTCGAGCTATCTCTCAACATAGCTCGAGCGATATTATAACTTGGCTCGAGCTAAACAGATCCAGTCAGAGTCTGAAGTGCGATCTGCGCCGGATTTGGAGGAAGAGAGATTTATGGAAGACTTATCAGTGCGAGAACAGCTCGGGGATCCCTCCAAATGAGTGTTGACTCGATTTTACTGAGAAATGAGAGATTGGAGGTGAGAGAATCCCTTGAAAAGATGGATTTTAGAGTGAGTTGAGGGATTGATATATGAGATGATTGCTGGTACAATAAACGGGGGAGAGATCGTGGAGTAGGAGAAAGAGGAGATCATCTGAGGTTATTGGGAGGCTATCCAGAGGCTGAAGAACACTCCTGGAGATGTCTTTCTCTAATCCAATAGAGAATTTCAACTCCTCTATGAGTGGCTAATCTCTTTTCGTAGGGAATTGATGAAACCCTCTCCAAATTCCATGATGTAATTCGTATTCATTGCTGGGATTTCCAGAGTATATATGATGATTGTTTAGCTTAGGGAATTGCAAAACCATTTGTAAATTGTTATTCAATGAAAATACTCATTCTTGATTATATTCCATCTTGTCTATAAGATAGTATTTTGTCTTGAATGAATTCAACATCTTTATTTTCTGTGATTATGGGGATGATAGCTAGGCAATGGTATTAATTGGCATTCATTCAAGAAGCTTAATAGGTCATTCTTAGGATTCATAAATCATGCTACATCTTAGCTTAGCTTAATTCAGGTAGATGATTCATGTAACCTAGGATGAGTTATTCTTGATTCTTGGTGATATGTATGCTGTTTAGGGATTGTATAGGTCATGCTAGGGAGTATAGATCATATCACAAATAGTGTTTCGGTGATTAATCCGTATTAACCTAAGATGATTTATCATTTTCTCCAAAACAAAAGTGTTTTCTTGTCAATGCAGTCGTATGATTGACAACCATACGTGCATCATATCATGTGTATACTGAGAATCCCACATGAGTACGAATGATCATTGGAATGAGGTTTGTGGTGGATTCAATCCTTATGTTTATTTTCTTGAATTTCATTACGTGTTTAAGCTTTAATTTAGTTTTCAAAACAACCCACTATCTTCCTGAATTAGATTAGAAATTAATTTTGAGTATTCGATAAACATCCATCTAAGAACAGTCCTTGAGGTTCGATACCCTAAAAAATAGCTCTATCCTATAAAGGATTCGTCCTATTGCGAGTGGTTTTTTTATAATTGATCCGTAAAATCCACATCAGCTCCCTGCTTGCAGGGAGCTTCCCTGCTCGAGAGAGAGAAGAAAAGAAAAAAAAAAAAGAGAAAAGACACGAAAAAATATATATATATATGAACTTGT